>JABUQX010108081.1:15000-61758 GCA_015478945.1 Trachelipus rathkii | reverse complement strand
CCCCCTCTACTTCCCATCTCTTATTATCACATCCTCAAACTCGATGCCTTGGACATAATTATGCCAGCCCTTTATAACAACTTGTTCAAATGCAATTCATTTTTTGATCAGGATATTTTCCCTAACATGAGTATTCAAAGACAAAGCGCAAAAGTGAAATCCTCTATAATCCTAAAAACAGGAGGGACCTTTGCCTAGCAAATACCCACATTGAACAGACCAATAGCAATATTACATTCAACACGATTAGTATAATTTGAGATAATTAGTTTGTTTCAATCACGATTTAAGCAGAGAGAGTTTTTGATATCAAAAACTATATATTTCTTTGTGGAGATGAGTTCGCACAATTTTTGGCGATTTAGATATAAGGAGCTTTCTCAACACTGCTGATTTTCCACGCTCATTTGCTAAGAGGCCGAAAAAACTTTACAGAAATATAGAAAAGAAAGACTCCTCCTCCTGCTTATTATTATTTAAATTTTTACAAAATATTTGAGACATTGCCTTGAGTTAATAAATAAACTATACTCCGTTTAGATTATGATAACATGGGACTTGCCAGAGCGAGACAAACTTACAAATGGTCCTCAAAAGCTCCTCTCAAAGGAGAGATCGCAATCACGTAGAGACTCAAAATGAAACTAATTCAGGCCACACTTCAAGACATCAACGACCAAGCGATCACCGCGAGCGATCAATTTCTTGGACGCGTTTTATTTCACCTCCTATATACTAATGCCAGCTGTTGTTCAGCCGTTTTGCGCCTCATGCCGCCTCCTTTTACAGTCTCTGTCTTGGCTGACGATACCTCCATTTTACAATAAATGACAAAGATGCCCGAGTCTCCTATCCTCGCTAACAGCCCAACTGACACATTAAAAAATACCGTGGAAGGCAACGTACCCAATGACTGTCGTTTAAATTTTACAATAAAAACATCAAAATTTGTCATACATTTGGCCGATCGATAAATCCATTTATTATTAAAATTTTACTTCTATTTGTAAATAGGGGGTCTGTCAAATGCTAAAGATATCTTGGATTGAGACCATCGAATGGAGAGAGTATATACCGTTGAATTTAAAGAACCAAACATAAACAACCTAGTTTAAGCAGACTGTCGAGATACATGTATATGCTAAAATAAAAATTGAAAGAGAACTTTCTCCGATTACCTTCTATAATTTACATTCTTAAGCGCCAATTAATAGAACGCTAATATGGAGATTAAGTTATACACCGCTGCACGTATTCTCACTCGCTATCTGTCTTCCTATCTACGGTACCTCAAAACCAAGTGAGAGTAGTAATCAGTAATTCAACTTCCTGTCAAATTGTAACGCAAGAAGCGATTTATTTCGCCGCGCCTCATGTAGCATTACAATTGAATTTTTCACACAAATAATCCAACACTCACCTCAGTTAAGTTTCACTCAAAACCTTAAAAAGATACCTTGCAGAAAAAGGAATCTTAAAAAGACTTGCTTAACCATATATCACCTCCCTGAAAGGATGCATAAAATTATCCAATATACACAATGCCATGTGACTTCTGCTAAAGCTTAAGTTTTGTGCATTTCAAGAAACCAGCGATAGGGCGCGTAGCAAATCCCCAAATAAACCTAAGAAAACAATACTTACATAAACTCTCCCTTCTATAGACTCTTCTGTAGACTACAAAAAGCCACTCAAAGCGTCAGCTACAATGCAGCGAGAAAAATACTTTACAACTCAAAAAATGCCAAAAACAAGACATCAAACAGAAACTCTAACCAATTCTTTATACTATAAAAAATTAAAAACGTACTAATCTACAAAAATATTAATAATCACACTGACTTCATGGATTGGCACTTACTACGTACAAATCTATGCGTGCACCTAGCGTCATTAATTAGATTATTATTTATTGTATATATTATTGATTGCCTTAATTACAATTCATTAATTATTATTATACTATTATTATTAATTATTTATTTATTTATTATTTATTTTATTTATTATTTATCTTTTATTATTATTATTATTTATTATTATAATTCACTTATATGAGTGCATTATTATTTATTTAAACTAATACTACATTTTATATTATTACAATAGTTTAAATTATACTATATTCATTATTATTATTTATTAATTATTATTAATTACTTTTATTATTATTATTTATTATTATTTATTAATTATTATTATATTGATTATATTACATTAATTTATTATTATTTACTTAATTATAATCATTAATTATTAATTAAACTTATTATTATATTAATTATTTATATTTATTCTTTCTCTTTATATATTATTTAGTTAGTGGCAATTAAACTTATTAAAACTTATTGATAATTATTATTATATAATTCATATTATTATTATTATAGCTGTATTATCCAAACTATTACTATTAGTATTTTTTATTGTAGCCTATTCAGTGAGTATTATATTATATAGTACTATGGTTAGCAATTAATTGTAATGTTAGTATGCAAATTGTGATTATTAAATTAGTGATACCCGTGAATTGATTAATTTTGTTTGTAATTGTTCGCAAATTTGACTGCATAATTTATTATTGTAAGTATATTATGTATATTCATATATTATTTATTAATTTATTATTTATTTTATTAATATTAATATTATTTTATCATGTGAATTTACTATATTATTATTATTATTATTAATTATTATTATTTACATATTATTATTATTATTATTATTATTATTATTATTATTATTGGCATTATTATTATTATTATTATTATTATTGTTATATATTTGTAATTGTTTTTATTTTCTCTTACGTCAATTGCTGCTTCATAGATTATTATTATTTAATTATATTATCTCTTAGCATTGAAGGGCTTTATTATGTATTATATATTTTCACTTAATAATTTATTTTTCTTTTACATCAATTATAGTAAAAAAAAAAATTCAGTATTATTATAACAAAATTTTAGTACTTATTTTTCATTTATTTCAAATGTTTTAAGAGTGTTATTATACTGTGGCTCACTTCAAATTGATTTATTAGGTCAGTGGAGTCCAATCATTCTTGTTATTGTTTAATATAATTATTATTATTTTATTTTATATTATTATATTATTATTAATTATCTCATTTATTATTATCTATTATTAGATTAAAAGGTATTATTATTCTGAATTATTATTATTTATTATATATTATTATTATTATGTATGATTTGGATTATTAAATTAATTAATCTATCTTTATTTATTATTATTTATAATACGTTATAACTTTTGTCCTCAGGATTAACTCTTAATAATTATTTATTATTGAGGTGTAGAAATTAGAATTAAATTCTTCATCCTTACTATTATGAACAAAAAATTATAATTCCTTTATTATTGAAATTATTGATAATTATAGTTATTATTATTTCATATTAATTATTATTAATATATTTATAAGCATTAGTATATTATGAATCTAAAGTATTTTTGAGTCTATTATTATTATTATTATTATTATTACTCTATTATTATTTATTATTATTATTATTATTATTATTATTATTATTATTTATTATTAATTATTATTATTATTCATTATTATTATTATTACTATTATTTAACTTATTTCTCTTATAATTTTTATTATTATTTATTATATATTATTTTATTATCATAATTATTATTATTAATTAGTGTATCCTCTGCATACAAGGAATTTTTTTTTCATTATTGTACAAAGGGTAACTGTGAGACCACTTTATTATTGGTATGGAAGGATTTTAAGAGTCATATTATTATCTATATATGTCGTAAAACTTCAATTCAAAGGACACAACACTGTGTTGCAATGGTAGTAAAAACCCTTTTCAACATCACTAGGGAAATTTAATTTCCTGGGTTATTTATCAATTAAAACAGATGTTATTTAATATTATAAATATATTTGAAAAATATAAAAATATATAAATGTATTGGTCATCTTGTTTATTTAATGACTGGATTGGTAATTAAAATAATTTTTCTCTGAGAGAAACAACATCTGAAAAAGACTAAAGGTTAAACATATGATTATTTATTTATTTATTTATTTATTTATTTATTTATTTATTTACTTATTATATATTGATTATTAATTATTAATAACCATATCATTATTATCTATTATATATTATTATTATTATTATTAGTTTATTTATTATTCATTATTTATTTTATTAATGTATATTACTGATTATTATTATTATTGTGTATTGTACTTTTAATATAGTTTAATATTACTATTGAAAAGGAAAGGGCTTTATTATTGTTGTTCGTTGAAATATATGTTTTTGTTAGTAACAATTAATATCGGATAAGCAGGTATTAATATTTTGGGGCTCAAATGACACAACACAATATTCGAAAATTAAGTAACCACATTTCATGCAAATACTATGGAAATTATTTTCAGCTAATGACATTAATAGAAATTATGCAGGAAATTCGTAAAATATTAGACTAATATTGTTAGTGAAGAATATAGGAGAAATCTACTGCTCAAACTGAATATAAATTTAAATTGTAATCCTAAATATTTATTTAAGAAAACATATCAAAGTCTCCAGCAATAATTTCGAGAACCTTCTCGATTGATCTTATTATGTTATTTACGGATTATTATTATTTATTTGTTTATTTATTATTATTAAATTATATTATTTATATTATCTATATAAACTATTATTATTTATATATTAATCTTATTAATTATTATAATATTATTATTCATTATTATTATTATTTTATTTACTTGTATAATTATGTATTATTATTGTTAGTGGAATGGTGATTAATTATATTGATTTCATTAACATCTAAAAAGTAATCATTTGTAAATAGGTCAAAACAATAAAAGGTAGCTTATAAATACGTTGAAAGTTCTTAAAACTTTTTCAAAGAAAATTTTTAAATCTTAAGTTTGGTATATATGTATGCAAAAGTGTCTAATACAATCAATGATAATAAAATAAATGAATATTTTAAGTTTTATAAGTATGGTAGTACTTCAAACGAAACTAACTATATCTTTTATGTTTACCTTGTCTGCGCACATAGCAACCCTGATGTCTTGCTGACGAACTTCTTTATCTTTAATATTCTGTACATAACTTCCAGCAAGCTACAAATTCATTTAAATTTTTACATTTTTTTATTTACATCTAGACATAATACAAAACATTTTTCATTATCAAGTAATTATGAATAACATACCTTAAGGATGTCTGCTGATATATATTCCAATATAGCAACAATATATAATGTTACTTGGTAATCAAGCTTCATTTGAAGAATTTGAATCGACATTTGTGTACACAATCACTCTATCTATCATATTCATATCAATAATCCAACTCCTAAAAAAATATTTACCAATACTAATTTACTCGTAAGACAATAAAGTTTGGTGCAGATATTAGGGATGTTTTTATACTCGGGGCTGTATTTTGTTGCTCAAGTTTTTATTATAAAAATGATAGATGGAAATAATATGGCTAATAATACATAATAAAAAATAATAATAATAATAATAATAATAATAATAATAATAATAATAATAATAATAATAATAATAATAATAATAATAATAATAATAATAACTAAAAATCAAATAAGATAAATACATAATTAATAATAATATATAATTAATTAATAATGAGATAATAATAATAATAACTCAAATAAATTTAATTAAAAATAATAATATATAATAATAATAAATATTATTGAATCAATAAATCATAATATAATAATCAATTAACCGAATATATTATATACATTAATAATAATTTCATATATATAAATTAATAATATTAAATATATTAATAATAATAATATTAAATACAGGAGATAATAATAATAATATAAGTGGGAATCCATAAATAATGAATGAAATAATAATATATTAATAATCAATGAATGTAATAATATACACTAAATATATAAGAGTAATCTTATACATAATTATAAATACATAAATCAATGAATCATAATTAAACTATATAAAATATAATAAATATATCAACCAATAATAACCAATGACTAAATTCATATAACGGATCATTGAAAAATAAATACTAATGCTAAATTAATCAATAATACCACTCAGAATGAATCAATTTAATCAATAATACATCCAATAATAATATATATCAATAATACATAATAATAATAATAGATACATAATTTTTAATAAAATAATTGAAATAATAATAAAATAGTCAACTTAATAAGTATCCTTCATTCGTTTTTAGAAACCTAGGTAATAATAATAATAATAATCAATGAAGTAATTATCTTTCATAAATGGAATAATAATAATAAATATAGTAATAAATAATAAATTAATTATATAATAATGAATTAAAGAGTGCAATCTAATAATTAATTTATAATCAAATATTTCATGATGATAAAAAGAGAAGTCAAACAAATCAACATAAATTAATAAATAAATGAACTAATTTGCTGTTATTATTACTGAATAATAGAAATAATAAGTTATAATAATAATAGATAATAATAATTAAACAAGTTTAGTCCAAATCGGAAATTTTAATAAATAAGAGTAATAATAATAGTTGAATAGTCACTATAATAATAAATAATAATAATAATAATAATAATATATTTAATGAATAATAAGTAAATGGTATGTTTTATAATATGTTTCTAGCAATAATTAATCATAATAAATATAAAATGAATAATTTATATTCTATATAATAAACCAATAATAAATACAATTTTGAATTTAACAATAGTTATATTCTTGATGGTTTTGTTGGTTATTCGGACAACCACTCGAAAATATATGGTTTAATATTTGTGTCAATATTTTATAACATTCAATAGGTTTCGACTCCTGTCACAAGATTTGCCTGCTAAACTAGCTAAAGAGTAGTCATAATGAATAATAATTTTAAGTATATCACATATATAATAATAAATAAACATATCATAATAATAATAATAATTAAATATTATTGTTATTTATTATTTATTATTAATTATTATTTATTATTTAATATTAGTTGTATCACTAAAATCCCTGTGGTGGTCAGTCACGATATTGTATGTGAAACTTTACTGAGCATAATTCATCTAATTATTATTGTATTTTAATTCCTGTATTTATTATTATTTATCTCCATTCATTATTTATATATTATTACATATATTTATTAATATAAATATTTGTTTTTCATTTAAACTTCTATTAAATTATATATTATTATTATTGATTATTATCTATTTATTATTTATTATCTATTATTTATTTATTCATTAATTTATATTTATTATTCTACTTAATATGATTAATATGATTATTTCTTTTGATCTTATGATAATAACTTAAACAATTTTATTATTTAAATTATCTATTTATTTATGTTATTCATTTTATCATATTATTATTATTATTATTTCTATTAGGTGTAATATAATCAGTCCTTCATGCAGTATTAATATAAGTTTTCTTATCTTGCGTACATTTATTATAAAATATATTGACTAATATTATTTAGTTAATTATTATTTCAGGATTATTAAGTTATCACGCTGGCTAATATAAGCGCATTTTTATTCCACTCAATTATTATTATTATTATTATTGGATTATTTTATATATAAATCATCTATTATTTATTGTTTATTTATTTTAATTATAGAAATATCGCAATTAATACTTGATTATTTTCCTTTAATAGTTATTTGGTTTTTATTATAATTATCTATATCATTAGATTAGTGACTCCGATTTTCAAGATCAGGTCATCTGAAGCTATCAGAAATAATAATTATTGCACTGACTTATATTACTACTATTATCAATTTTATAATAACGATGTACATATGACTATATAAGTTAATATTTTTAATATTAATATTATGTATTATGTATTTTATATCTGCATAAAACACAATTATTGTACTTTTATTTACTCTGAGGTTTAAATTTTCATCATCCTCATGTGTAATTTATATCCCTCACTCCTAGATATAATATGGTCCTGTTATTTATTATTTCACTCCAATATTACTCATAAATATTTTGATGATAGAGCTTTCACCTTGGTTGCATCACTCAATTTCGAGAGCACTGTGATTAACAAATTCTACCTCGAGTAACGATAAACTAATAAAGTCAATATATATTGTATCACGAGAGAAGTTGTGGTTTGTTACATCTTCTATAATTATTTCATGACGTTCTGACTTACGTATATTTAACTCATGAGGTGCGTGTATGCAATTACCTATTATATATACCTTTCTTATTATATACAGTACTATATATCTATATTTATCAGTACTTAATAGAGGATATCGAAGAAACATATCTATAAGAGCATAGCTTAATATATATATATATACCGTAATATATTACTATTTATATTTATATTAAGCATATCGATGTATTATGGTGGAGTCCATTATAATCTAAAATATTGTTGTCTGCATTTGCCTTCATAGCCCGATTCGCTGCATGTTTCTACAAAGTGAAAATATTAACCGATTGTCATAAATCGGGGCAGGCAGTTCACAGGAGTGGTACAGGGTCTTAAGGAGGTAATCCGAAACAATACGAGAGACCGAAATCAAGTGGGAATTCATTTCTTGAACGAACTTTTCTACGGAAGGAAGATCCTACCTACAAGTTCCGTGGGTGTGCCGGCTGGAAAGGGTTTTGTTTTCTGGACAAAAGAATACAATGAGGTGAAGTCTAGGTACTTCTAAATTTGAACGCCCTCTGTCGGATGGATAGTAAATTAGACGAAGGTTCTGTAATCGCCCCCCGTACAAAGTCTTCAGCCTACCTCTGAGCTTTCTTCATTTGCAAGTTCATTTCGGATTGATTGCACGTTCTGCCCTAGCTTCAGTTTCGGTGTTTCATCATTTGTTGTTTACAAGTGACCTCAGCATCTTGTTTCATTTTCATTCATTCGCCATGTCCCATATTCTATATAACTCGTAACCTTTGTCGCCTTATAATCAGCTTTCCTGTCTCATGGTCTTGCCCTGTACCTATCACGACTTGATACGCCATAGGAAGTTTTCTAATCTTTTCTTAATCTTGGTGCCCATGAAATACACAGCCGTAGGGGGGGAAGGGGGAAAAGCGCCGTCAGCCACACTGTTCATGGCTGTACCAGTTGGAGGAGGGGGTCGGCCGTTATTCAGTTCTATCGTTTGATCAATTATTGTTGCGTTCTGATATTTTTTCAATTAAATCCTTGCTATAGATTTATTAGTGAACAAGTTTGTACCTAGCAAAATTTTAACAATTTAATCTATATAAGCTAGTATATATATATCAAATAGGGTATAACTTGATAATGATCTTTACTCAAAAGTATACTGGAATTTATCAACGTTAAAGTACTGTTAACAGGCTTTCAGAATATATATATACCTGTTTTTATTATGATTTATATTATATTTTATCACGCTATTCAGTACCTATCCAATTCCTTGGCATGTATACTCTAGAATTCCTACGATCCTATTACTTTATTATATTATATAATTACATCTATACCGTGGCAGTAGTAATTTGAGTAGTTAGACAACTATCTCTTTCTTTGTATACCCTACTCGTCCATATACACGAATTCTAACGGGTTATGAAGGTTCTTTTCTGATAGTTTCCAGAACAGTAACAAAAAAATCCCACTGTTTATACGCTGTAGGCACCCTAATATGGAGAACAGGATATCGAGGAGTCCTCTTGCAGCTTTTTCTTTGGTGGGGTCGCCTATACTGGCTCAATCGTATAAAAATATAGGCACTTTATGAGGCTATTATTTGACTCCTCAAGAATACTCACGGATAATGACCAGCAACACGATTTTTGTTTAAAGACATGAAATGACTCCTTTAATTTATAGTTAGTCTCCTTCTAATGGGCAGAGTGAAACGGGTACTTTTATATTTTTTAGAATTATTTTTTATTACACAATCGGTCTTTAATATATAATATATATATATTATATAATCATATATATAAATATAATATATATATATATAGATATAATATATACTATAATATATATTAATAATATTATATATATATATATACAGATATATACAAATTTATATCCTCATAAGCTAGTGAGCTTAATAATTTACCTAACTATTTAAGTTAGTAATCCTATTTAAAGGGTAAGATACTATACCTGTTTTCACTCGTATAGATTGACGAAGAAATAAAATCTAAAGTCAATCGCTTTAGATCCCCCTACAGCAACAAGATAAGCAATAATTAAGGAAAAGCATTTACATTAGTTTAGATCTGAATAAGGACTTAATTTCTGTATAGCATCCTCTCGAGTTCGAAGTTATTTATCTTATGTAAGAGAGAGAGGAGATGAGAGAGAGAGAGAGAGAGAGGAGAGGAGAAGAGAGAAGAGACGAGAGAGAGAGAAAGAGAAAAGAGGCAGAGGAGACGAGATGAGAGAGGAGGAACGTCCAATGATTGAGAGAATTATCTCTTCCTTTTTTTTCTTTATTATACCCTGTCTTCCCACTAGGTAATTATGTGAGCAAAGTCTCAAAACTTAGACTTTACCTTATTTTATATCATTATCTTATTAAAAATTTAAAGGTTATGCTAATTAGAATACTATCATACAGAGATTCAGAGGATAACGTAAAGGAGAAATCCCTTTTAATATTACAATGTCTTCAACCTATAGTAATTAGCTCACAATATATCGCACTTCGGGAAGTATTATTGTTTCATTATTTTTAACGATTAAAGTCTCAAATAAATTAATAGGGTTAATTTTATAGATTAATTATTCACCATTAAACAATAGAGGGTAAACTCGATATAAATCATTTGGTTTCAGTCTAAATAGCATTAAGCGCGTTTATACTCAATTTAATTGTTCTAATATTTCAACATCTCTTTTTTTCTATAGGTTCCCATGTACTTTTTAAGTCTCAAAACTACACATATGGGGGTCAATGGTTAAATTTTAATATGCATTGGCACGGCTCTTAAAAATAGTTTTAAAAATCCATTTATTTTAAGAATATTAATAATAATTTTAAACAAGTTACTTAACCAAAGTGTACACTTGTCGCTCTAAAAGCGGATCACTTTAAAAACTAATTTAAATTTCAAGCCCTAAATTTACTCAATTTATCACTGCAAACGTGCCCTATGCACTGGGTTACGACTAGACACTAAAGCGTATTCTTGCTGTTCAGTAATTGAAGTGACCGTCGGTGAAGGCGAATCATCATCCGATTAAGGAACCATCTGTGAAGGCGAATCATTATCCGATTGAAGAACCATCTGTGAAGGGGAATCATCATCCGATTGAGGAACCATCTGTGAAGTCGAAGGGAGTACGGAAGGCTTCAAACGACCAATCAAAACGACATCCGTCCGTCCGTCAGGAAGTTGCATCTTGTAGCATCGATCCAACCGTTGAAGAACCTTGTAAGGGCCAGAATAAAGTGCTTCCAGACTCTTCCGAATACGATCGACTCAAAGAAAGACGTTGGAACAGGTCTGAAGTTCGACAGGAATGTATGATGAAGGACTGGAAGGATGAAGAGGCGGTAGCTGTCAAAAATCTAGTTGTTTCATGTGTCATAACTTTCTCATGAGGTCGTTGTAAGTTTTTAGGTGCTTGAAGATGTTCCAAAGGATAAAGAGGTGTTTCTCCTGTTTTCCGGAAATGGAGAGAACCCGGAGTCATCAAGAATGCAACGAAGACTTAGCATGATGACTGGAAGAGAGTTAACAGTTTTGTTTTCGTGCCATGATAGCAATCTTCAGCGATCGAAGAAATCTTTCAATTTGGCCATTTGCTGATGGGTGTTAAGCGCTGGTACGATCGAAGCCTGTGAAATCCAATCAAATGTGATAATTCGGTGAAAAACTCTCCTTCAAACTATGGTCATCTATCCGAGATTACATAGAGAGGAATTCCAAATCTTGATATCTAATGCATGAAGACAAATGAGAGAGATTTTAAAGCTGCATTCACTAGAAGAATTGCCTCTGTCCACTTATTGTTCTTGTCGATGCTAGTGAGAAGATATCTGAAGACTTGAACTGAAGCATAGGTAAAAGAGGATGGAGGTAATGGTCCCACAATGTCGATGTGCACAGTTTCAAAACGCAGCGACGGAATTTCTATGGGAGCAATAGGTTGTTTAGTATGACGTTGAATTTTTGATAGTTGGCACTGTTGACAAAAAGGGAACCAATCAATTCTTTAGAGGGTGTGCGGAACCGAATCCATCGTTAGGTATGTTTACCCCGTTAAGTGGTCAAAAGTAAATGGGCATTGATGCTCTAGATCTGGTTTTTTTTATAACATACTCAAAAGTTATGGGATCCTTTATATCCAGGATGAAGACGAATCATGAAGTGAAAAACTCTCGTTTGATAGCAATTTCTGTATCACGTAAAAAAAGTTTTGGGCAAATCACGATTAATGGTCGTGGAAAGCAAAACTGAGAACAGGGTAAATACACAGGTCCGGTAAAAATGGCGGTTAAGAAATGGTATCGGGATCGCCGGCCCTAAAGTGAAAAATTATTCTGTAAACGAAAGGGTATATGTAATGAAGCAAATGGGGCTAGAGTAATAGTGGAAGTAGCTCCTCCTCTATGTCATCGGTTTGGATTGCACAGACGGAGACGCCACTGGCCAAGATATTGTAAAATTGCTGACAGTGGCCAATAGGGCCGCGAGATTCTTTTGTTAAAATAGATTACAACTTCTTTAGTATTTATATTGCGCGGTGACTGATATGTCTATAGAGAAAAAACATGACTATTCTAAACCAATATTGATGAACACGCATCATGACTGACAAACCCTCAAGAAGTACCCTTCTTGAAGAACCTATATATTCTTTGTAATGAAGACAAACGCAAAGTAACAGACGCTCTTGAACTTTTAGATAACTCATTTTTTTGTGGCATTGAGGTATATCTTACTCTCGTATGGGAGAAAGACTATTAAAGAGCACTGCGAGTAATTGTGATCAGTGGCTTACACAATTGTAACGGTGCCATTTCTTTCAACAATATCTCGCTCATTTCGACAAAATGAAGAGGAGATCAAAATATGCCTCAGGTAATTCTGGTCTGCCTAGAAGTTCACGGTCGAGAGCTGAGTATTTACTGTTAGGTGTTCGTCGTGGGCGTAGCTATTTTGCACTCAAGATAAGATCAATTCGAAGGTAGGTATCTGTTCCTAAGTGTTCTTCTATTATCTACACCAATTCTGATTAAGAGCCAAGACATGCTTACCTATATACCGGAAAGTACTCTGGCTCATCCACGTTATTCTGTCAAGCAGTTTGGAACCCGATGGTTGTCTCATCGTGGCTTAATTTGCGATAAAAATCGGAAAGTTGCTGTGAGAGTTAGATATCTTTCATGCACTTTAAGTCGGTCCTTTTTTCAGTGGGGTCCTTCTGTGGTCCATGTTATCGTATAAACGAATTCTCTAAGATGGTGCTATAATGCCTCGTGTCATTGGAGAGAGTAAAGACCCAAGAATTTATATGCACCCAAACATTACAAAATGATTGAACTAATTATCGTCAGCGGGTTCCAAAGGAAGGTGGTATTACCCAAAGTATGCTCACATTTTATGCGCGTTGAAGAAATGCTTCTATTTGGTACGATCTGTGGAGCTTTTTAATATTTAAGGAGATGCAAAATAGGGATCTGTAGGTGTAAATTTGCGGGGACGTCACTTGGTCTTGAGAGGAGGGAGGATAGGAAATTTCAAAATTCCCAAGACTTAATAAATATGATCATAAACTCTCTCTGACGAGAGTCATGTAAAGATGACATATCAGTCGCGAGCAGAGTACTCAGATTTGCAACAGATATTGTTTATCTCTACAGTAAAAGCTTGAAAACTGTCCTCGATTTTGGGTTATACTGTGTAATGATTATTCTCATTATATTAAGGGTTGGATTACTATTTAATAGATTCATTAAATTATTATTTATTATTATTATTATTTATGTGGAGTGATTTATTGGAAACTTTAATTTGATCACTCTAAATTATGTAACATAGAGTAAAAATAGACCTTCAATGCTTCATTATTGATTATTATTATTATTAATTGTTATTATTATTCAAGATATCAAAGTTAGATTATTAATTATTATTATATGTAATTATATTATACATTATTATTATTATCTATTTAAAATATCTATTATCAATATATTGAATTCAATTTATTATTATCCTCACTCTCATCTAATGTGGGCATTTGAGCTCTCATCTAGATTAACTGGATAGTAGTTATCTTAATAGATATATACTGGGATACGATATTATTAATTATATGTATTTGATTACCTAGAGAATATTTGGAGTTATCGTGGGATTATATTAAAAAATCTTCATTTTATTCAGTATTTGATAATCTTCTTGATATAATAGCTTGTGGTGAGCTATGTCCTCATTCCCATTATCTTCTCGTTAACTATGTAAAATGTCAGATAAAGAATCTGTTACGACTAGTGAGGTGAGGGTATACTTTTTCAGCCTGAGTATAATAAGTGTCACAATACCACAGGCTTGTCCAACTTTTCAACCCCTGTTTTCATGATAAAACTTTGGCCTCACTACAACACATCGGTGGCATGTTAGTATATGGATCTCTATACGTTTTGAGCAAAATGTTTAGAATATACAATTCGTACTTCTGTGCACATATTCATCAAAATTAAAGGGATCCGTCCTTGGTGTGGGGATATACTCTGAAGGCCGGTTGGTTCTAATCGATAATCCCTGAATTACGCGTAGATCCGTTAAGTCTAATTGGTTTTTATCTTTTAATAACTGTTTTCAGAGAAAAGGTGAGGTGGGTTTCATCAAAACTCCTCCTCATCGTCAATGAAAAGACACCTTACGCCGTGATATGGAACCCCGCAACACAAGAGGTCATCTACAATCCGGCTGGATTCCCTTTTTTCTGGTTTCTGCTTTTTCCTTGGGACAAAAAGCAATGAAAAATTTCATAAAAAACTAATGCTGAAAAATTTTACAACTATTATGTAAACATATTTTTCCAGTATTATTTTTCAGTTATATTAGAATATAAGATTTGGTAACTTACCGGGGGTCGGACTCGAAGTTGGGATTGTTCCGCTGCAGGGAAAGAGGGGTGGGGTTAGGGCAATGCAAAGGGTTATTTTGGAGATTTCATGGCACGACAAAAGTTATTTAACGGCGTGCTGATTAAGGGTCGGTTGCGTTCAGATGATTATCTGTTGAAAAGGCGTGAAAAAGAGCGTGTTAACGCTAAATGTAGATTTTGTTATTAAGGAGGTAGTATACACGTATTCCCAGAATTTTGGAAATATGCTTTACCTTTGTCCTTGTTTTTTTCGGGGGTTCTTCAGGCGGGGAGGGCGGTAGAAGGACCGAAGGAAATCACGGACGTACGAATCTTGGATTGGGGATTATACCAAATCTACTGCATCACGACCTGTTGAACGTTAGTGGGTTTGGGGGCTTCTTAGAAAAATACGAACGAAGTTATCCGGACGTTCAAGTTTTTTTCGAGATTAAACCTCTTCCTTATTAGGACTGCGGGGCTTTCTGGCGTGTAAATTCTTTAAGTAGGGGAGGGAAGAAAACATGTATGTTCAAATAAAAAACTAAAAAATGGTAGAATTTTGGTTTAATGAGGCAGCTATAGAGATATATAAGGAAATCCAATGTTTTGGATATGCACATACCCAATTTTCTGTGATTTCCAATTCTCATGTGGGGCCGGTTTGTAGAATACGATCCGTCGCACCAGGCGTGAAGCAAGTGTTTTCGGCTTCTTTTCCATAGCACGTAGGGATTGGATTGATTCCTGATCTGCCTCGTTCTCATTTACTTCCGTTGGAAATTAGGGGCGTTCCGAGGCTTGGATACAGCGCCTTCTCTTACAAGGACTCCCACCACTCTCCGCACATTTACGGCCACCTAAACGGACTTAAATAGCACATTTGGACTGGGTGTTCAAAACCATTTGCACACTGTAATGTGAAATAGTAATTTATAGTATATATAATATTTTAAGAGAATATTTTATTTTAAGTTATCGTCTTTATGGAATATATATCAAGCTCAGACAACTTACTTTCTAAGGTTCGAAATCTTATCTCATAAAGTTTTGGCGGATTAGAAATAAGTTTTATCTTTTCTCTCAAAGCTTCAAAGTTAGCCGCGTTCGGCGACATATTCTTCTCGATTGACGTAGATATATCAAGAATCACTCCGTCAGTGGTTACTTGGTTCAGGTCGTCGAGGGTATTTTCGGTTTTCTTAAACTAGTTTAAAAGCTAACTTTTAGCTGCGAAAAAAAATAATAGTGAATATAATATTAATCGCTCTCGAAGTCTATAACCAACGAGATAGGAGGTGGTTAAAAGATATATTATATATATATATATATATATAGTATACTATAATATATAATAAATATTAGTATAAATATTATATAGTATGCATCCTTTCATAATAATTAATAATATAATAATAATCATAATAATAAATAATAATAATATAATAATAATTAATTTTAAACGGTACTTACCCTTTTGCATGGTTTGGGTGTATTCTGACTTTCTGTCTTTGATCACCATCACCTTCGACTGTATTTTCATAGGTCCTCACAGCTTCTACTAGTTCTACCTCTTCGACTACTTCTACGAGTACGGTTTCTGATACAGGTTCTCCATCTCCACTGAAAGTGCGTTTTAAACCACGTTTTTGATTATTTGCAGACATATTTCCGTTTCTTCCTCAATAATTCTTTCCAACGAACGTAAAACACTGAAACAGAAATGTATATATTATTATAATATATAGTATAAGTATTATATATAACTATTATATATATATATATAATATATATTATATATTATATAGTTATATATATATTAATATTTATATAGCTAAATAAATAATGTATATATTATTATTAATTTATAATATAATATTAATATATATATATATATATATTATGTGCCTAACATAAATATATAGTTATAATATATATATTATATTTATATATATATATATATATATTATATATATATTATATTATATTTATATAAATAATTATTTAATGTTTTAATTTAATAAAGTTTATTATATTTCTAGCATTATAAATAAATATAAATTAGATGTATATATTATTTACATTATTATTTTTAGAATTGTAATTTAATTCACCATTACTACGAGGAAATCCCTTGGAAACCTCTGATAATATATGCATCTTTGGCTTTCAAGGTTTTTTATAACGATTAGATTTTGGCCCTAAAGGTGTGTATTTTAAGCCTAATAGGCAACCATCGGCGCAGGAGTGCGCGTAAAGGTTAACTAGTACTCTTATAAAGTTTATTTATATGTTTCAAAATGTTTCGCTCTTCAAAATCTAATAATTATAAATATATATTGGATATAGTAGTAATCTATATATATTTATATATAATTATATAATATATTATATAATGTATATATATATATATATCATATTATATGCCGAAAATATTGATTATACGCGGCTAGTAGTTTTTCTTTTTAAAATTGACGGAATACGATGAGGAGTCATTACACTGAAACGCTAATTATAAAAAATCATTTTTTTATAGGAGTAAAATTACATCATTTTGAAATTTCATCGATAAATAACAATATTGTTTGACTTATTGCATATCTGGTTGAGAATACATTAACGAAATCTTTCAAGAGGGCGCTTTTTAAGTAATCCTTGTAAAAAGTAAACGGCATAGAGTCCACATAGCTGTGACGAGTATGATTGTATCGGAAACGTTAAGGTTTTTCATGTAGCTTGAAATTATTTGTTTCTTAGGAATTGCTTTATATACAGGGATGAATATAACGTCCGATTGATGCAGTGATCAACTGAATCCATGCGTTTTTCATCAAGTTTTGTAACCGTACGCCCATGCCCCTGAACAGTTTCCCATCTAGGTGAAATGTTAAAATATCAACCCTCCGTTTACTCTTATTTTTTATTTCTTAATGTAATTTCGGCATACGTATGCTTGAAACCCTTTACTGAAGCCAGTAACACGCCCAAGTTCGGCCTCGTTCATGGTTTATGCGCTTAGAGCACGTTTCTATACCCTGCTAGCTCATGAGGCTGCTGGTATTTCCATATAGAACCAGACTGAAACAGGGAACCTGTAAGCTCGATGGCAAATTTAAATTCACCCTAATGAGCCATCGTTACAGCAGCGCTTAAATGAGTAGAGGCTGACGAAGAAAGGTCGGGCTGTTAGTTCATAAGCATATAAATTAAGAATTGTCAACTTAACTTGTAGGGTAAATACCCGTTCCTGTTCACTACACTCACAGTTTGAGCTATCCAGAATTCGTAGAAGGCCGAGAGCACAGCGACTCATAGGGAATCGGGTGCTATAAGACGTTCGTAATCCCTACGTGTGAAAATGCCCATCAGTTCGAAGATTTAATCCGTTTTTACATTGAAATGCCTGGAATTTAAAGGTAGGCTTTTTATACTTGCCTGTTACTGCTGTATGCTCAGCATACTAACTACAAAAACTTTCAAGGGAGAGTAGCGGTTTAGACAATCGTTGGGGAAAAATAAAGTGTTGGTTGTAAAGTTAAAAATCTTGTCTCCACTCGTGATCAAGGGATAACCTGGTGGTCTAGCCTATCGTTGATTTGTTCAATTTCAAGATGTCTGTTAGCCGTAAGTTTCACTTTGCGTACATAAATATAGGTCTCCATCAATTTGAAAATTGGGGATGGTGGAGTACTCTTAACACCGCTTTTAGTGCGTATTTTCAATGCAAACTGTGGAGCAGCTCTAATCAATTTCAACTTAAGTTCCACCCCTGGGAGTGGAAGTCGCTCCTGATTAAAGTACGATCCCCCATTAAGTCGACCGTAAATTCTATGTGTTACTTGGAGATTTTCGCAGCCCTATCCAAGTATGCTTTATCTACAATCTTGTAATAGCTGTAGAACCACAGGTTGCAGGTGGGATTGTTTCGCATCTTCACTAAAGTTTAAAAGATTGTTGATGTAGCATTTGTATGGGTATAACGCTGTAGCTGAATTAACAGGTGTTTCATTAAGGAATATTTCCAACTGGCTGAAAGCGGTATACAAGAAGTTACTCTCCGTGTAAACTACATGATCATCGGATGTAGGTAGATCGCTTCCATCTTCTGATAAAAGTTTCACTTTCAAGTATAAATGGATGTCGCAGGGATCGATGTAAAAGTCCCCGATCCAGTTACTATAAACTCTAAAGGTGCATCGCTATTGGTAATCGAGTGAGTGGGGTTGACAGATACGTAATTGCTATTAAGCACACTAACTTGGGTTGGCGAACATTAAAAAGAATTAATTCTATTTACATCAGCCAGGCATGAGAAGCACTTGGTTAATGAAATGCCATCGCTGTCGGCTCTAAAAGCTTTCCCTAAGAATGAATAGAAAATACACCATATACTCTTATATACTTTCACTAGAATTTAAGGATAATATATATTCTGTATGAATCTAAGTTGAGTCTACGACAATCAGCCCCTTACTTTGTTAGTTGGTTGTGCTGTCGGTGGGGTGCCGCGATACACGTCCGGTGAGCGATGCCGTGGTGGATCCAGGCCGGTTTTTTCCCTTGTCACCTTTTAAGCAAGGAAAGAAGTTGGTTATTGTAACCTTCACGCAGAGAACCCTTAAACACTATTTTAAAACGTGTTTCTCATGCTCAGACTTAACCCGTTTTCATCTCCTATAACAGGACTTGTACCGTGGGGGAGGAAAATCTTCCGGGGATTGTGGAGCTTCTTGGTTTTATAAGAAATCCGATGGCAGTGACTTTTTACACATGTACTAGTCCCCATGTAAACTACAGTATCCACCCTTATGAATTACAGGGAGAATTCTTAATGTATAGTTTACACGCCGAAACGATTATTTCGCACGAGGCATTAATAAGCCTTCAGGTTTAATCGGAGCAAAAGTAGTTATCAGCAAGAGTGTGAAGAGGAAACCTAATCACTACTATCCTGAGTTTTTCAAATGAACATTAACATCAGATCAAAGAATATGGGAGGTAAGAGTTTAATTGGGGAGAGTGGTATTAAACTTCGGTGTAAATTTAAACCCGCCGCTTCGGTTCTTTATTAACCACGGGATACAACAGTTGAAGTATATTCTGAGATTCGCAAGAGGTGTTATTACAGAGTGTAAGGGGTGAGGAAATGTTGAGTAATCACGTAAATACATGCCATTATATTCTGTAATGAATACTACACATTTAAGAAAATGCTTTCGGATAACTCTGAAGATATTATTTGAAAATTACTTCTTTGGGGGGTTCCCATAGACGTGCCAATAATTATCTTCAATGTTTAAAGAAAATGGTGTGATTCTATTTAAACTGATGCACCAGAAAATAAACATGCTATGATTTCTATATACGTGATATTTTCACATATATATTTAAGGAGACGGGCATACATTATAGCTAACGATACCCTATTGGAATAAATTCGCACCCTTGACAGTGAGTTGGCAATATTTGTAAAGCTTTCCGATTTAGAGTTAAGCTTTGAAATAATCGTAGAACGTTCCTTTAGGGTAACAAGTATAAATATAGTTTAAAATAAGGAACTCTAATGGTTAGTTTGAGCATACGTTAGCATACGTTCTCTATTATACTGATTTACATTTGATGTTTATCATGGACGGTCTACGTTGCCATATAATTTCAATGTCGCGTACATTTCCCTGCAACCGTGCTTTATAGGCTTCCGGCGACAAGAGGACAGCGGTTGTGCGGTTTGAAAAAAACTTTGGCTCTATCTAAAATTATTAAGAGCATTTTTTTTAGTATCAGGTTAAACATTTGCAACCGATAGCGGTTTGCCCGCCTTCGCTGTTGAACTATATAGATCATGGTTGGGTCTCATAATACGTGAGTCATAGGCGTTCACAGGCAATGTGTCGAGTTCTTAACGATATATAAAACCTTTAATTCACTTCCCTGAATAGGCATGCGTATAGACGTAGTAGTTCTTCGTTTGAGAGCGACTTTATAAAATTATGTACATAAGGTTATAATACCTGGACATGGTTCTACTTCTCTATGCATAATGGTGAATATATCGAGGTGGTACCAGCAAAGACATTTCTACCAAGTTCTTATTCTCAGCTATAAATCAGCGGCTCTCATGTGGTTTTTAATTTATCATTTATTCTAGGGAACGGGTTTTCCACCAAAGCAAGCCATCAGTGCGTAGTAGTAATTTACAGCTTGAAAATACCCCACAGTATCTGGCTGTTTTTCTTTCTCGAGTGGCCAGAGTACGTCGGAACATTGAGTTTAGTATCAATCCGTTGCCTACGCGAGTCAACTTCTTGGCCATGTTTCCTCATCTCACATAGGGAAAGAGTTTTAAAAAAGTATACCTTCTAAAGAAGGTTACTTTTCCTGTACCTCACGCCCACGGCTTATTTTAATGTGCTGCACCTCTCGGACAACCAAAAACACGTTATTCGACGTCTTTGTTGGTTTTATCTGCTCCCGCGCAACATGCTCTCTTATTCTTTTGCGATCACTGTTGTGTTATAGACTTTCCTGGGCTTATAATGGGTCTTGAATTTTAAGAAATCACTTTTTCTCTTCGATGAATATTTTTTATCAAGAAACTAAGTAATATAAAAATATAAAAAGGGGTTATAGATAATTAAAAAAAAACCAATCACTTTGTCCTGGTTTGTCAATTAACTGACTAACTATCTTGTGCAGATTTCTGCTTAAACTACTTGGTACAAACCGGGGCTAGGTTTTAGGCCTCGAAAACTAGTCAGAAGTGCCGCCATAGTTAGGGTCGCTCACAGCAAAAAATCATGTCGTAAACTTGTCCGCAAACCGGAAAGTTAGCACGAGGGATTGGAAGTTTTAATAGAAAAGTACAAACAAGTAAACTCTGTTAGCAGCAAGGCGGGCGGAGTTTTCCTTCATTACTTCTTGCTCCAGTAGTTGGTCCTTTGGGCTTCGTTCTCAAACTTTGTTAACAGGGAATTCTTACGCCGTAAGATACATGAGATTATGGCTGTAGGTAAATTTTACTCGTTCGATCTAAATATTTACGATAATGTTTACAGGTATACATTAAGTCTCCTGGCTATCTTCGCGACACTTTTCGTATTTCCGAAATCACTCTCCTTGACCCTTCGAATTGTGAGTACCAAATACGTAATTATGTGTAATAAGCGGAATTACCCGCATGACTAGTAATTAATAGAAACTATCATCATTAGTTCATTATACCGACGTATATTTAGGGTTATGAAGGTCATATCAGGAAATGACTTCACAAAGGAAATTAATTAGAAGTTCAAAGAGAATTATTATCCGAGTAATTCTCGTCCAGACATTGCTGCTGGAGAATTTTCACGCGGTGAGCTATGTAGTAAAGTTGGATCTTTAAAAAGTTTGAGTGGATATACAGCTTATTCCTCTCTCGCTACATTAATAAATAAATAGGTAACTAAGTATATGATACCTTAAAAGACCAGCTATTCTGGAACGAAATTCGGTCAGATTGTACGTTATATGCACCTACTCCTTGCTCTGTTTGTTCCTTCTGGAGAGGGCAAAATATAGTAGATCCTATGGTCCTCAGACTTAGTTGTTGTTCGAGACTCGGAAAAGAGGAGCCGTATTTGGAGGATTTCCATGGATTGTTGAGAACGCATCATAAACCGCGAGTTAAGGGTGTTAATTTCCTCACGGGCAGGTCTTAATTTTCAATAGGATAGCAGTATTGCTACAGGTATTTTCGGGATTAACTCATTAGTTCAAGGCTTGTCCATTCGGTATCGCGATCTGTAGGTCACGACTAATGAACGCCTTAACAAGAAGGGGTTTGCTAGAGGGAGTCAAAACAGGGAAGTGTAGTTCTCAGCACTAAGAATTTTGCTCTTTATCGCTTTTTTGTACTTTAAATACGTGTGACAGTGGTGCAACGAATGTAATATACATTACGTCTCCTTACAAAATGTGATGTGAAACTTTTGCTCTGTTGTTGAAAGGATGGAAGAGAGAGGTCTCCTAGCCACATCTCCTTCCTCTTTCCCCAATCCCACGTTCCCACGTTCCTTCCCCTAACTTCGGTCCACGGGCGCGGGGTTATCGTTTTTCTTTCTTTCTGTTCGTAGCGGTTACAAGAACTATAGCGCTGTATCTGGTTCTTTCTTTTTCAAAAATAGAGCGCCGGTAAACAGTGTAGTCTCCATATCGTCCTTACTGTACTTCACCGATCGTAACATCTTAAGCCCTAATTCAGTTGAGTTATGGTTAGAAGCGGACATCGTAAGGTAGTAAATGAGGGCGGGATGCTTCTTCTCCACGATTAACGGCCTGCTGGGCTCCGCGGTAATCTATTATTCGACGTATATAAGACCAAGCGCACATACTTTTAAACTGCATACATTATATGTTGTTAATACTGCATTTCTTCGCTTGGAGTGTTGTCGTTGCGCTGCTATTCGAGAATGGGCCGTGGGCGCGTCCTTTTGTTCTTTGTCATTTAAAAATGACCTTAAGAAAATATCAATATGGAATAAAATTTTAGAAAAAACACAGAAAATTTATTTTTGGGGCGATGTGAAGCGGGAAAAAAAAAAATATATTTAGGCTGATCATACTCGTGTGTCTGGTATGTGATGGTCCATCAATAGTAATAAATCACGTGGGTGGACGCCGTTTTTTTGATCCTATCGTTTATAATAGGGAAGGCCATCAGGGATCTGCTAACAAATTACATGTATTCTGTCCCGCCCGCAACCTTATATTACAAGTTCCTTTAATTCCATTCTGCATGAGAATAGTCCTCGTATCCATTTTCATTCCGTGGAGAAAGCTCGTTTGGCGTTATATTTGGAAATTCAAAAGTTTACTCATATTATATTCAGCGTTTTCCCTAAATGCAGATGTTGGGGGACTTTAATCTGTGTCAACATTTTAGGGGGAATTGATTTAAGACTAAGAGAAGAGGGGTCTAATTTCTGCTATTTTTTGCTTACATGAAAACACTGCCGATGGATTATCACATGCGGGTGCTCGCTACGTCTGGTGAATGCTTTCTCTGTTTTCTTTCATTTAAGTGCCTGCCCACACACATTACAATAAGTGGTAAAGCAAGAACATCCTCGAGGCTCTTGTTGTTATTAAGTTCCCTATGACACATGGTCGGTTGAATTCTTCTCTCACTTGCTAGATATCAAGTTAACAACGCATGTGACAATTCTACATATGAGAGGACACTCATAAACACAGCTTTATTAAGTTTTTGCGGGAATTGACGGGGTTTTGACTGCAACATCTCTAACCAGTGCAGATTGGTTTTTCGTATTTTACAACCATTCTATGGATGCAAGCGGTTTGCGAAAAAGTTTACAAGATGTCTGGATAAGGTTCCAAGTAAGTAAATATGTATAGAGCATTTGGATGGTTTTTATACTGCAAACCGCACGGCCATCGTAGGACATTTAAGGCAATCACAAATGGATTGCGACAGAATCTATATAAATATACTCTGTTATAGATTGTGTTAACAGATCAGGCGTGTGTTGCGAGGGCCATTGATTTGAATTCCAGAAACTTTTAGAAAACTTCTTGATTAGCAAATTCTACGTGGGTGTTTGAAGCAGACGCAAAGCAATTCTACGAAGCATTAAATTGTGAATATTATTTCAGAACAATAAGCCTAATTTTTTTGGCAGTTAATCTGTTTACTATCTCTGATTTTGCTTGCTGAGTACGTAAATATTTAATTGCATCAGTGTAACTGAACAATGTCTAATACTTTTAATAGTTTTTGTTTATTTACATATGTTCCTATACCCTTTCTTTCTATTCCTCTCGATGGATTCAGCTTCTATCCATAATGGTACTCAAAATAATGATATATATGTAGTATATTATTTATAGTATATAGGTATAGGATACTCATAATATTATTAGGTTTAGTATTACTATACATAACGTTGATAATAATACCTTCCTGGATATCTACGACCTACTTTATAATATTGGCCTAATGTATCCATCTTTATTTATACTATTTCTATCGTGTTATGCATTCATTGTCTAATTAGTGTTATATTCTATTCTTTATTCATTTTTCTGTAACTATATATTTTATTTTATTTTCTGAATTTATTATGTTTTATATATTGTATTTGTATTTTTTTTTTAACTTATTAATTATTTTTTTCATCTTTGCTTTTTCAAAAATATTTATATTCCTAATTTTTATGCTGTTGTTATTTATTTTATTTGTGAAACTTTTATTATTTTTATTTAATTTTACTTGTATTATATATTCTACTGTTTGTCGTTATTTATTGGTTTATTTAATTTAGGTCTCTAATTTGATGTCTATTGATTTACGTTTTTTATATTCTATACTATATTAGCGTTCTCAGTCGCGTTTACATATTGATCAAGCTAGCTAGCATGGGGGCGAAGCGCGATGTAGTTCTGCATTTTGTTCAATTAACGCTGTCAATTTCCACCACTGGTAGGTGAACTCTCAAAAATGGCTTAGGGTAGTGGTTTGGAGGAATTTCACTAGATTTTGCCCTTTAAGAGTGTTTCCTGAATGATTGGAGAAAGAGCTAAGGGAATCATTTCAGAGGGCGAGGAGGCCATTTTTACTCTATACATACACCTGTAAGGAAAAAAAATTTCCTACACAAACAATCAATAGGCGCGGAAATAGGACAGGTCGATAGTGTATGGCAATTAGATTTAACGGGAAGGGTTGATTAAATATGAACGTCTCTTTATACTATCGGTGGGTTCTCTCTAAATTACGTGCTTTTAAACTCATTTTCATATGGACTTCTATAACCGGTTCAGTGTCCCTGGCTCTAAAGAGGTAGAACGCCGGTTATTCGGTTTGTGAAACCGTCTAAGAAGTATAAATTTATGTGCAGCTACAGTTGCCACCTTAGTTGCATCTGTACTTTCTATTGAAGTCCTTATTACAGCGCCACAGCGGAATTTTTTGTCGTTTTCCGCGCTGGTCGGTGGTCTTTGGTTGATTACACTTTTGCAGTTGCGCCTTCGAGGTTCTGTTTCCTTTGGTCTTAGGCGTTCTCGAAGCATCTTGCGTGCCGGGTTCGCCCGTGGCTTTCCCGGTAAATGTACAACGAGGCGACTTGCGGGTTCTGGCTCGGTAAAGGGGATATATATCACACAGCAATCGTCGGCCGCGGGGGGAGGGGGGTGATAGAAAAACATATAAAAAAAATAAAGCAGTAACGGCAGAGAGTTGAAATTATAAATACAAACTTCACGCTAGATGGGAAACTCGGCTCAGGGGCATTGCTTACTGTAAACTTGCTGCCACTGGCTGCTCTCCGTGCTTGCGGTGCTGACTGCGTGTCTGGTTGGCATAGGGTGGGGGGGCGGGGGGGGCGGCTTTTACGCAAATTCGGGTAACCCTCGGAGATTCCAAAAGATGCCTAACCTGACGTTCAGTTTCGCATCAAATACTCCGTCACGGCTTTGGGGCTATGGGTTTATGTTTTCAGGATCGCTTAAAAAGCGTCTAACTGAAGAGTCGTTATTGTACTTCTCAACTAGAAGATCCCGGATACTACCTCACGATTTGGATTTTGGTTTCATGGAAATTGTAAAGATGATGTAAATTTTGGGGGGACTGGGCCGCGAGGGGGGTGGGAGGAGGGGGAGAATTTGGGGGGGTGGTTTATAGCGGGGGGTAAAAAAAGAAATAAAATATAAAAAGAATAGATCATAAAAAAAGGGGGAGCGGGGGGGTGCGGGGGTGGGAGAACACCCTAAATCATTCTCTGGACGGATTCATGTCGTATTCCGGTCAAATGTTATCACCAGGTCTCTCTCGAATGGAATTCAAGGGTCGAGATGGTTTCATTGGAGTTTGTGGGATCATTTCTGTCACGGATTATGTGTATATATTCAGGCTTATTCATTATTAACATTTCGTAAACATACAGCTGCTATATTGTTGAAAGAGCCCTTAGCGTTACTATTAAGGAGGCATCGCATATGGTATTATTTACTTCAGTGAACACTTTTAATATAATTGAATATACTCTGATGATCTCAGACTTATTCTTTTTATAACAGGTTAATCTTACCATTATTGGAACTTATAATTAATGCAACACCTTTAGAAATGTACAAAAACATAGAGGGGGTCATAATCTTTTCACATAAAAGGTCGAAAAAAGAAACAAAATAAAAGATTAATTTCGGGGAAATAAATTTGAGTGATATCGAATTTTATGTATCAGCAGTATCATGTTTGACCGGCAGAATAAGAATAGGATTAATCTGTAACGAAGGGGTATGAGCTTTGGGATGGACTTAGGTCCGGACAAGTATTTTAAATAGTTCACATCATTCCGAGGACCTCTCGCGTTCGGGAACTATGTTTTAAAAGTTTAATTATTTATCTGGAGGATTCGGGTTAAATAAGGCGAAATAGATAAAAGGGGCGTAATTTTATAAACAGCAGAATTACAAAGGTTTAGGTTCAACCCTGCATACGTTCATAGAAGTATAATTGAAGAAAATATTTTAGGTACAAAGGTAAAGGAACAAAATAAACAGGTACTTCGTGAAATGGCGGGGGTATCCCTCTGCTCAACTTTAGGACTACTGTGATATAAAAAGCATGTGAAATTAAGCAATTCATTAGTCACGTTGATATTGAGTGATTACCATTTTGGAGCGGCGTAGATACTTTTATTCTACCATTCTATTGCCGAATCTTCAGACTCCTGGATTTTTGTCCATCCTGATAAATAATTTTACTACGCTGATATTTAACAACTGAAGCTATTCAAGTTACCACCATGGTTTAACCCTTGAACCGAACTTAGAGTATGGGGGGATTGGAGGTGTGAAATGTAGAAATACTAAATTTTTATAAGATCATCGAAAATTTACCACCCATTATTTCTGGAAATTGACGGTCAGGGAGGGGCTAAGAAGTGTAAGATGTGTTTTGGAAACTATATCTTACAAGTAGGAAGGTACTCGGATAATATCTGGAAAAGGAAACTACACATTGTCAGAGAAGTTGAATTGGCTACATTGCTGACGTACGCATAAAGAATACTTGAAGATACTATTGACGCTCTGCGGACGGTCTTATTTTAATTCGGTTTGCTGCTACTTTTCAGGAATCATTTAAGAGCTCTTGGATATGAGTAATTATTCTGTAAGGATTTTGGCATATATCAAAAACTGTGATGCGAACAAAATGAAGGCATACGTAGGATATCATATCTTTAAGATCAAAAGTAAGTGTGGCAAGGCACTTTGGAGAAGGCAGTGATAATCGTTTTTTCACTCGAAGTTTGATCGGACCTATGGAACGAAACATATTATGTGTTTAGCGGTAAATTGGTGCTTAGTTGGTATGGGTTATCTTTTCATGAAATTTACTACTATTTGTTGAATGAGGGAGGTTAACTTATCTGTGGAGAATAAACCTATTAATTAACTATGGTTAATGAAATCTGGAAAAAGATTGACGCAGATCGAGTACTAAGGCATTTAATTACTCATTATGTAACCTCGATTTCCTTGAGAGGATCACAGATCCTCGCTGGTTTTGGCCGGTATCGTTTATACAGGATGTTGTTTCAATCAATAATGTTTGAGAGGTAACCACTTACGGGGGCTTCCTCTGTTACGTGTTGTGCACCTTACTGATAAGGTAATTGTAAATATTGGGGGCCATTAATTTTTATCATTCCTATTAACAGGTAAATGCACCAAATTCTGTTCTATAAGAGAATATACATAAAAAGACGTAGAGGGTAACTCGCCTTCGTTTTTAACACTTGGAAGTGCTAATTTGTAAATATATAATGCATGTAAAGAAGGAATAAAGTTATTACTTGATAATATTTATACTAAACATTCGCATTACTTGCATAATAGAACAAAAGAGGGTCCTTAGTACCGTTTTCACTTCATTTTCAGGTTAGTACCTTAATCTTCTATACGCAGGTAAGGTTAGTTAAAAGAAAACCTCTAACTTGAAAATAGGGTTACGATTGTAACTTCTGTATTGTTGGTCTCTAGATATCAGAGGGCTCTATGGGCGGGTGCTGTTCTTTGGCTTTTTTGGGCATCGTCTCCTTTGAGAGGTGCATGCCTCTTTTTTTTGAAGCGACAGCGGGCGCCTACATTATTACGTGTATACTCATTAAAAATTTACGCAAAGGCAGGCTTGTAAATATCTACGATACTCTGGCTACACTACGGTGTAAGTATGCAAAGTTTATATCCCTTAAAACGTAGACTATGCAGCATGTCATCGGTGCACATGTTTAATGAAACGTGCCAACTATTAATCCTCAGGAAAAAATGACTGCGTCAGGGGCTTTGAAGAGAGAAAAAGAATTTGCTAAGCGATCAAGAAAAAAAGTTAAAAAAACAGTCCACGAACAACTCAACAAAGAATAAAGTTTAGAATGAAGCAACGAATACCGTAGACTCTTCTGTATCATTTTGCGCGTTACGTTAAAGGATAATTTGGTAGAAGCGTCAGATACGTAAAAAACGTTTAAAGTAGAGCAAAGACTCAGAACCGCAAAATTCAAAGGGGATAAATATTCAATCAGAAGACTTTACTACAGGAAATTTTTTTTTAATTACTCATGTAAATTAATTTAAAATAATAAACTTTACGATCAAGCGTCATCTTTCATTCCAACATGCCCTTTATATTTTATATATCTGTTTGGAATATAGAACTACATACATAATATCTTTCTTATTATTATATTTTATGTATGGATACATCTTGGTATTATTATATATATTATATATATATTCGTTATTAATTATGGATTTATTTATCGTATTATTGTATTTGGTGACTCATTTAGGTTCTGAACGTGAAGCATTTTTATTCAGATTGCTTGTGCCCTACTGTTAAAAATGTATCCCACACATTCCGTTGTTTTTAATCATAAGCCGCGGGCGTGGGCCTGAATTTTTAATAAAAATAATCTTATTTCATTCACCCACCCGCAACATCATTGCCTTGTTAAGATATATGACTGAGTAGATTTACAGCATAACTTAGTAGGTAAGTGAGAGTAGAATAACAAACATCCCATAGTGAGTTAGCAGAAGAGAATATTGAATGGTTACAAATAAGATCAAGTGGTAATATATATATATCCGACTAATAAACATTAGTATATATATAATATATATAGTAATAATATAATATATATTAGTTATAATTAGCTAGTATTAATTTATATATATTATATATAATAGTTTAAATATATAGTATACAGTAAATTATTCTATTTATGGACACCTGTTAAAATGTTTCCCCGAAGATGCTAGAATATAGATTCAGATTGATTATAAGTGAGGTTACTCCATAATTTGGCACATAATTGCTCGAATAACTCGTATTAAATGAATAACGCCCAAGGTAGTTTTTACAAATAGCATTGAAATATAAATATTATTATTATATAGTATCTTATATATATGATACTATATTATATAGTATTATATTATTTTTTTAATTATATATATATTATATATTATATATTAATAATTTATATTAATATATTATATTATTATAATGGTTTATATATATATTATTATATATTTATATATATTATTATATATATATATATATATATATCATACTAATAGTTCCTTCTATTTCACTTTATTTGTACATTACTCGGTACGGTAGCTTTAAGCATAGTTTGAGAACTGAAATTTCTTTAGGGCATTGACTGATTGACATAGGCGTAAATGTTTAAGATTTGATCATATGTCCGGAATGTTTATACGAAATTTGGATTTACATGTGTTGGTACGCAGTGGTTCATAAATGGGACTGTATGCAACGATTGAGCCTTAATTCTTTTCTGATTATTACACTTACTTAATTTTGAAAAATAAAGATTGCCTATAAATGTAGTTCTTTCAGCGTTATTTTAATTTTATAGACTGTTATGAACATAAATATATATGTTCTAAGGATGAAATCAAATCTTTTATATATTTATTTATATTATTTATTCCGGTGTGAATTTTGGTCTAGTCATCTATTCATATATTACATGTGTGATTTGAGTACGTCATGGTCGATTTATTGTATTTGTAGTGAGTTACTCTATACTGATACGTACCTGTATGTTTACGTTCCCTTACCCTGAGTCATTATTATTTACGGTGAGCCTAAGTACTAGGCGATTAAGTACCTCTATATATTAGGCCTATGGTAGCTGAGGCCCATGTGAGTGCTATATTATACTATGTTCGTATAGTTTTTATTCACATCCATAGTGACCAAATGAGTAGATGGTAATATCTAAGAGATGGTTGTGATGCTTTCATAATATCAATAGTTTATATCTCCATTATAATTATATATCTAGTACTGTACATACTGATATACACATATTCCTTTATGGTTTTATTGATTTTAGTGGCGCACAATACCGGTTTTATCTAATCTGTCTCCTGCTGTTCACCGCTTGCTGCTATAGACCTATTTAGCCAGTTTCTTAAACGTAAAACATGGGGATATTTTGAGGATTTTTATTTTCACTTATTGTACCGTCGGAGCTGGGTGTATTGTGCGTACCGGCAGTTTTAGTTGAGGGGTGCTACGGGTGTTCTATTGTCGAGTTAGACTGGTCTATCATAATTGTCGGTCGTGATTCATCGGTCTTTTCCGCTTCGACGTGCGCCGACAAGGAATGAGTAATAAGCAATAAATTATTCACATTATGGTACTAACGTGTAATATATCTACATCCTAATAAATTATAATCATTTAGTATAACAACGCTCTTTTTTTCACTTAACCTATTAACTAGAATCTTCTGAAAGCATAATTCATTACTATAATCGTCCACTCATAATTCTTTGTGGTGTAAGCGTCACACCCGTTGACTATGTATACTTATCTTTGCAGGCTTCCCTTCCGGAGTCGCAACGTAAGTATTTACCCTTTAATTATATTATCTAATAGTTTTATTCCAAGAATATGTTCACTTTTTCACTAGTTTTGTCATATTCAAGTAGTTTGTTTTTTGCAGTATTTTAGTAATATTCAATTATTTTTTTCCCAGCCATCAGCCGTCCACTGAAGGGATTCGGTTTGTATATTATAGGTATATCTTGTTAGTAGAGTGAGGTAATATGCGTTAGTACTGATGGTTATTTTTAGTGACCGCAATAAGAAGTAGTAAGTGATTTTTGAGACATGGTATAGATGGTTTATATATATATTTACAATTAAATTTTTACTGTATAATAGTAATCTTTTATTTTACTGAAAGTCCGTGCAAAATACATTTAATAATCAGTATCCATACTCCATAGTTTACTGAGCTACGTATTGCCCACCCGTCGTGATATTATTTATTAGGTTCGCCATTACATGTATATAGTAAGTTGGTGTCCTAGCTCCGTAGCGTAGCTCGTGACTAGGTGATTATTATACTCATATACGTATTAGTTGCATCTTGGGCTATCTAATACTCACTCATGCGTAGAGTATATTTCTATATAGTATCTATAATACGGCTCGCTGAATATGAGAATAGTATATTACTTATTCACATAATTTGATTACATAACTAGTATATTTCTTAACTATTGTATTTATTCACCTACGTATAATAATTTCATGTGACTCAAATATTATTTTACTCGGGTTTATATTATAGAAATCTATTTCATGATCTATGGAGATAAACTAGCCTGGTCTAAGTTTATGACTATTTCATTAGTATAGTATGTGTCATGATATATATATATACTTATGATATTACTTAATAACTGAGTAAATATTTAATAATTGAGATACTTATCTTCTGTTGAGATCATATTTTATATATATATATATATATTATAAATTCATCTAACCTATTTAAATATATAATAATCTAGTTTTAAGTAAATTTCCTTTATTTTTATGGGATATTCGCTCTTACAAAGGTGCCGCTTCTACCTTTGACAATTAGGACTTCTTTCTAGTATTATTTAATAAAGAGATAGATCGTCAATTTGGTTTGGACATTGCAATAATTGCTCACACCGAAATTCATACCATACCTACGGTTATATCTATCCAGCTCCAGTATATCTCACTTCTAATATTGTATCTATTTTATCACTCTTTATTGCTATTAATCAGTGCCTTGATGGATTGATGAATTACTATTATATAATTATAAGCCTGCCGGTTTGTGAGTGGTACTTAGCATCTCTGCAGTAATAGCTTCTAAGGCACGATGATTATTTTAGTCAGATATGGCTGAGACAAGTTTATTTTAATGTGACACTGTATAACTATTAGCATATTTTCGTAATTACTTCGTTTTTGCTCTCTAAGCTGACTTCTCAGATTTGTGTTTAAATAATAATTTAAATAAAACTGCGAAAGCTAGGGAATCTTACCTTTCTTGGATTCTAGCTATTGATGTCGCCGAAGAAACAACACTAATTAGTCTATCCTTTCTTACAATACGGAGGTCATCAAGAAGATAGCTACCCTTTAGGGTAATGTTTATGTAGGTTATCTAAAATTATATCTCACGGTCCTGTTTCTACTGTATAAATGTTTATAGTTTTCACAGCCATTTAATTAGCATTACGGGCGACGCCTGGAACTAGGTGAGGTGCCTAGTTGATATTACATTGTAAAAGCTTTTGCGAGGCATGCGGTGATTTAAATACCTTTAACTTATGTTGAATGACTGCTGTGACTGTCATTATTATATGGAGACTTTGTTATTATAAAATGCTTAAGACTCTAATCAAACTATTTAAATAGTTAGTGTTAAATTAATTAATGCATACCTATAGGAGCTGGTGCTATGTAACGGCCCTACTACCTCTGTATGCTATTAACTTTGTGGAGTATGCCGTACGTTATGCGTTGGTAAAGGGGTGCATCTCAAACTGTTATTACTGAAGATAATAAAAGGTTTATCTACTACTAGTGATATGACTATGTTGACTGTAGCAATTCAGTATATTTTTAATCTGATATCAAGATAAATCGAAATCTATTATTATAAAATGGGTCGAATCTGGGATGTAAAAAGGAAGGTACGTGATTTAAAAGCATTAATGTTGTTATATTATAAATTTGCAGTTCCTGCTAGTATTCTGACAGTGTAAGTAGTATTGTGTAGAAGATAGAGATTTATAGAAATGTTTATTTTGGACGACAACCTGTGCTTCACTTTGCGGAATTAACAAATGCGTGCTCGACTGTAATTGCTATTTCAAAGCTTAGTGAAATTTTGTGATAGACATCAAAGATAAGATAGTAATAAGAACCAATATTTCATTTTTATTATTAATTTCCTACTCTTTTTATTAACTATTAATTTTTTCAGATTTATATGCTGCTAAAAAACCTAAGGAAGTCTAAATAATATTATGATTATGCGCTTCAATTAAATGGCTAGGTTAAATGTTAGGCAATCTGATTTTTTATTTAACAGTAACCTTGCTTAGCAAAGTAGCCTTATGTGCCATTATTCTCCTTATTATTTCCAACATGTAGAACGTTAGAACTAAAATAATATATTTATTGACAGGTATACTACTATCAAGATGTTATAGGAAAGTGTATGTTTATGCCATCTGTGCCGATATATAATACTTCCATAAGTTGAGTGGGTCAATTAAAGCGTGTGAGCTTTTCACTAAAGAGCATAATACTTTGTCTTAAAAACGGTTTTCTATAAATTTCTATCTCGTTTTAGATGAAATATTAATAATTTCAATAGGTAAATTACGGGAGATTAAGGAATTGCTATATTGTATGAACACTCAATCGTATAATGATTCGTAATACGTGATAATAAGGGTCAGTATTTTATGTAGCAGTTGTGATCATTAAATATATTATCACATAATAATAGTCTGTAACGATTATATTAGAAGGTTGTATTTCTTAATTGTATGATATCAAGATTGTTAATAAATTAATTTCATTTATCGTTAATTACCTTTCGGAAATTTTCCCAGGTGTATCTTAATTTACTTAAGGTGAAAATCATAAAGATTTGATCATTATATGATTAGTATTCAAATTAGCTTAGCATTTATCATTTACTATTATATATGAATCTATAATATATTATAATATTGACACTTATATGTCTATGAAATAATACAATCTAAGCCATATATATGGGTTCAGTGACTGTGATTATCCTATATACTTCCTACTAGTGTTAATAACTGATTATGTTGAAAAATTGATAGTTTATTTATTCATAATTGGATGAAATAGTTATTAAAATTTTAGTGATGTAGATGGCTTATTGTGAGGTGCAGATGGGCGAGGTTGCTATTTTTAAAACAAAAAAAAAGATTTATCTGGATTCACTCGCAGCGAATTACGTTTGCACTTTTTGACATGATGTAAAGAACTGTAAATAGACACATTTGTGAGAACCTTTTAATTGTATGATTTGGCGTTCCATGGCAATTCAATAGACTCACGTCTACATAGGACACATTCGAATTAAGATGAATATTAATGGCGACCCCTCTTTCCAAGTAGATAATAAGCCCTGAAAGATTGTTCATTATCATTCATTCATGTATTGTGTATTTCATAGGTATGGGACATAAAGTAATGTTAAGATGGATTAGAAATATGCTCTTTAATTGAGTGTTTCATAGTCTTGATAAGGTTTAATATAGCAATGAATACTAATTGAAGAAGTATAAAGTTATTTATAATAGCTGACAGGTTTAACGATATGGTAATATTAGAATATGGTGGATCAATGCTGAACTATGGAAGTAATAAATTTGAAACTAGTAGATGATGAAGGTCACTAATATTGTTAAAATACTCAAGTCGCTTCGTCAGCCATTTATAAACTTAACTGGAGAGATAGTGATCATAACGTAATCAGTATAATTAGATATAGATATATATACTGTAACTTAAATTTCATTCATGAACCATCATTAATTGAATATAATTTACAGATTTTAGATTCAAAAATTAAAACTACTTTGAAGTTCGAGGTATGGGAAAATTCACTTTAGAAAATATTTATTCACAGTGTTTATGCATTAGGGTTATTAAGAATTAAAGTTGAAAACAATTCATATGGTAGAGAGTTAAGAGGGGAAAAAATTGAAGATAAAAAGAGAGACTTTAAAAAAATTGAGGAAAAGAAAAGAGAAATAAAAAGTAAACTTAATGAATTCAATCAGTAAGGAATCTGAGAGACAAAGTAGAAAATAATCTAGCTGCTGAGTGATTCTAGCAAGAAACTGTTATAAGGATCTGAAGTTTGTTTTTAGACTATGTATATTATATTTGGCTATAAAAATAGAAAATGATTCTTGATAAAGATCAATTAAGTGATTAATTTAGCAGCAGATTTGTAAATTTATTTTTAATACATACATTGGCATCACTATTACATAGTGGAACTGTTCAACATTAATTCATGGTTTGATAAATTAAAAACTGATTTTTTTTCATGGTTTTATGATACACCATCAAATGGAAAGTAAAGATTAGAATATAGAGAAACATATATAGCCTATAATATTAAGAATATGGTTGATTTAATATTGACTGCAATAAATCAGTTAAGTCCAAAAGCATATAGCCCATATGTGGAAGTTCTTAAGAGAAGGCAGTAGTTGTGCCAATACTCAAGTCCTAATTATTATCTTACTATTGAGATACCAGAGATTAATATTTGGTATAATATATATATATATTATATTATATATATATATATAATATATATATATTTATATATATATTATATACGGTATATAAATATATATATATGATATATTATAATATATATATAGTATATAATTATATATATTATATATATATAGATATATAATATAGTATATTATATATTATATATATATATATATAATATATATATATATATATATAATATATTATAATATATATATATATATTATATATGATGTTGACTATGTATAATGAGTAGTAAAAAATTCAGGAATTATAGGGACAGTAAATTTAAAACAGTTCAGAGTTGGATATAAAAATAATCTTTGGTTTTAAAAATTAGCTATAAAATTAGATTGATGTTACATGGGCATGTTACTATGGAAAGAAAGGTAAAGGTGTAGCACAGGACTCCAATAATTTTCTGAAAAAATTCAAGCTCAAACAATATATATATATATAATATATATATATATATTATATATATTATATATATATATATATATATAATATATATATATATATATATATATATATATATATATATATATATATATATATATTATTAGGATATATTATTATATATATATATATATATATTATATATATATATATATATATATATATATATATATATAATATATTATAAGTCAAACACATTATATATATATATATTATATATATTTATAATATATATGCAGTAATATTGTTAAAAGTTCAAAAAATGATTTAAAACTAACCAATACCTAAAGAGACCACCATCTAGATATCAGTTATCTTAGCTCCCGGGGAGGACGGGAGGACCTTCATCCCCCCTTGTTCCCCATCGGCTGCGAGCACCCTACTGGAAATAATATGTTTTGAGAAGGCCGAGCCAATGGGGACAAGATGGGGGGGATAAAGTCCTCCCCCATCATCCAACCTAGAGGGCCGAGGAGCCCCTAATTAACTGATATTCTATATGGCTTACTCTAGTGGTTGTTCGTTAGCTTTAAATCATAAAACATATATATATATTTTAATTTATTAATATAATATTATATATAAATTAATAATATATAATTATAATATATTATATGATATATATATATATATATTATATATATATATCGAACTTACATTATATAGACGGAAACGAAGTTGGGCTTAGTAAAGCCGCAGAATATTTGTGGAGGCCTGTGCTATACCTGGAGCCGAAAAAATATTTGTTTTGGCAAATATTTAATTTCTTATTTATTTACTTAACATTTTCCCTATACAATCAGATCGTTGATAATCGTTAAAAGTTATTAACTTATCAAAAAAAATATTAATGAAATTGATATTTTCATAACCAGAAAAAAATAAATAAGTTTATCACTGTAAAAACAGCAAAATAACCGTTTATAATCTCAGGAGTTATTTTTTAGTATTTTTCTTTAAAATGATATGCATTAAAAATGTGACTTCGTGCGAGAAGGGGTTTTAAAAATCATGAATTACGATACTTTGAATACAGAGCATCACATAGATACACAGGTAACAGATGCCCAAACAAGCAACACGGGAGAATTTTCATAAGAATCGATAATAGATGTGTTTTATCTTATGTGGTCATAATGAATACTGAAGTAGGTCATGCCGGTGTGAAACTTGATCAAACCACAAAGGACTGTTGGTGGCTGACGTTAGAATTAGAGCGGAAAAAGAATAATTACCTTAGACAGAGAAAGATAGTAAAGGTTTGGGTACTAAAAAACAGAGGTAAAAAAGATCATATAAAAATAGGTTAAAGAGAAATAGACCAAGCTGTAGATAGAGAAGAGATTTTTACGAACTACAAGAGAAGTAATGGAGGCAGCGGGAACGAGCTGGGATTCAAATGTGTGGGGAGGTACAAGAAGAAACACCACGAGAATAGGGGAAATGAGGTGGTGAGAGGAGGCGGTGAAAGATAAAAAAAACCACAAAAATGAGAAGATGGTTAAAAAGAAGAATGGTTCAATCAAGGCAAGAATATGTAGAGGCCAGAAATAGGGCAGAAATAGTGAAAAGAAATGCAAAGAAAGAGGCAGCCAGGAAGATGGCAGAGGAGCTAGCAGAAGATGCAGCAGGTAATAAGAAGAAGATATTTAAGATGGCAAGAACATATAGAACACAGAAGAAAAGACAGTAATATTAAGAATAAAGAGGGAGAAACCCTGGTGAAACCAGAGGAAATAAATAAGAGATGGACGGAATATTTTGATGAGCTGCTAAATGAAGGAGAGGAGGAAGAGGAGGAGATTGGAGGAGGAGGGGTGTTGGAGAGGAATGATGAAGAGGATGCGGAGGATGAAATTACTAGAGAAGAACTAGAAGAAGCTATAAAGAAAATGAAAAATGATAAAGCTCCCAGAGAAGATGGAATAGCAGTTGAATTGATTAAGGAAGGCGGAGAGGTGATGAGAGAGAAGGTTTTGGAGCTTACTAAATGAGTTGTTGGAGAAGGAAAGAGTCCTGAGAGCTGGGGAAAAACTATTATTTATTCAAATATAAATAGAAAGGAGACTCTAGAGAGTGCAAAAATTACAGGGGGATCTCCTTGATAGATCATATGGCAAAAATATATGAAAGTGTTGGAGAAAAGACTGAGAGATTATCGAACCACAATTAGGAGAGGCAACACATGGGTACAGGAAGGGTAGGAGTACGACAGACCTTATGTTCACCTTGAGACAGATTGGAGAGAAGATTTACGAATACAACAGGATGATTTATGTAGTGTTTATGGATTTAAGGAAAGCTTTTGACACAGTACCTAGGAATGAGAGATTGGTATGGAGGGTGTTAGAAGAGAATTTTGGAGTGGGGAGAGGATTGTGTGATGCACTGAAGAGTATCTACAAATGGCAAGCTGCCAATGTGAGAACAGCGCGTAAAAATGAAAAATAGTTGAGGTGGCAAAGGGGGTGAAACAGGGAAGCGTATTGTCACCCTTATTGTATAGCTTATATGGATAAAGTCATTGAGGAGGTTAAAGAGGAGGGGGAAATGGAAGGAGACATCATGGCATATGCGGATGATTTGGCAGGTGGAGTGAAAGTAGAGAAGGAATGGAAAAGAATTAATAGAATGTTTCCAAAGAAAACTTGGGCAAAAGGACTAACCAAATGAACACTGAGAAACAGAAGTGATGATGTGAGCAGAGTAGGCGAGGAAGGTTGGAAGATCATGCATAATAGAGAAAGCTTGAAAGAAAGTTAAAAAGAATTTAAAATACCTGGGTGGAATATATACAGAGGACGAGAGGGTGTGATGCAGAGATCACACATAGGGATAACGAAGTTTGGAAGAGCGGCAAGGCTGTTGTATCTTTGATGGAAAAGACCAGTAAATGGGTTATAGAGGTAAAGAAGTATTTACGAAGAGGAGTGTTAGCAACCTATATGCTATACGGTGCAGGAGACATGGTGCACTACCCAAAAGGGCATGAAAGTAGGTACAGGCAACGGAGATGAGATCTTAAGAGCAATAATGGAAAGACTAGAAAGATAGAAAAAGGAATGAAAGAGTCAGAAGGGAAATCGGAGTGACACCTATGTTGAGGAGGATAGATGTAGCAAGGATATCAAGATGGTGGGGACATTTGGAAAGGATGCAGGAAGACAGGCTGGCGAAGAAACGATGGGAGTAGATGCTGGATGGAAGAAGACTCAGAGGAAGACCAAGGAAGAGATGGAGGGAATCATTGCAAGATTCGTTGATGAGATGTGGGCTGCCTGCGGTGGATATAATACAAGGGAGAAGACTGTGGGAAGACAGAGCCGAATGGAAACGCATGCTGAGTTCACTGACAGGTCGTGGTTTTCTACAAGACCAGGACCTTACTGGGGGAGGACAGTAAACATATAAATGTGATATCAATCTGTAAAGTAAAACTTTCAAACGAAAAAAATTACTTACCAAACATCCGGGGACAACAAGTTGGTAGAGGGCCTCCACGGAATGACCAGCTGAAATACATTGCATCAAATTGTAGCAACTATCCTTTCCACCTGATATCAGAGCGACAACTTTCATTATTTATTAGTATAAATGATTTCTTTAAAGCTAAAACTAATATATAAAATGTTTAGCGGCCTAATATTTATTTAAATTAATCTCTTCTAGTAAAGGCGTCTTCGTTTTTGCATTTGTGCTAACGCTCGATAAGAAATGCTAATCCAGTTTTAGCACGAATTTCGGGCATAATCGAACGTTTGTTTACATCTAATGTTTACAAACAATTGGACACGTGGATTTGAATAGTAAATAAAAAACATAAAGAACAGTTTGTTTTAAAAACTTTGGATTAGCGTATTGTGATGGAGGAACGGATTTGGATAATAATAATAATAATAATAATAATAATAATAATAATAATAATAATTAACAATCTTTATAATATATATATATATATTATATATATATATATAATAATATAATTATATATATATATATATATTATATATTATATATACTATATATTATATATATTTATATATATAATTATATATATATATATATAAATATATATATAATATATATATATATATATATATATATATATATATATATATATATATATATATATATATTATATATTATATATATTATATAATATATATATATATATATATATATATATATATATAATATATATATATATATATAATTATACATATATATATATTATTTATATATATTATATATATTAATAGTAAATAAAAAACAAAGAACATTTATATATATATATATATATATATTATATATATATATATATATATATATATATATAATATATATATATACGTATTTTTACTAATATATATATATATAATATATATATACGGTATATTATACTCAACTATATATATACTATATATATTATATATATATATAATACTATATATATTTCTATTATATTTGTATAGATATATCATGTATAATAATATTTAATTATCTATAACACATTTTTTATTTTATTAATTAAAATTATATTTTATTTTTATAAAAATTAAACTTAAAATTTTTATAAAGAATATATATATTATATATATATTATAATTATGAAACGAATTTTCACGTCTTTTATCGCCCTATGCAGGAAGGTAACACGGGGGACCACAGGAAATCGAAACTAAGGCCGGCTATCCCAAACCCAGCCGCCACGAACGTGTTCGCAGTCAAGTTTTAATTCTTGCCCCCAGGTAGATAAAACCCAACTGCTACGCGGAGGATTTGAACCAGCGTCCTCTCGTATGAGAGGCGACGACTCAACCTCCTGCGCCACGAGGCGTATATATATATATATATATATATATATATATATATTATATATATATATATACTATATTATATATTTTTATATATGTATATATATATATATATATATATATATATATATATTCATTACCGTCACTCGTGTTGTCGCTGGTTGCAAATCCGGTATATGCTCAAGTAATTGTTAGTTTTCGGATTGCTTGGGTAATTAAATTATTATGGGTTGTTCAAGTACTAGCAAACCTTAAAGGAACTTCCCATGTTCAACTTCTCTCGAAATTATCTATGAACTTTATTCGTACTGATGCCCTTTATATTATAAGTTATTTACTCTATCAAGTAACCTCAAATTGTGTTTGCCCCTTCTCTAATATCTTATCACTTCAGCCAGAAACCTTCTTAGCCATTCACTCATCATTTATTCTAAGCAAGTTCTACTGGTCTATCCTTTCCACAAAACATTTCATCTTGCAGCGCAAATCTCTGAACCTTAATTCTGAAGAATTTACCCCACAAATATCTTGTAAGACTTTCATTACAAAACCTTTTTTTTCATCTTTGAATTTAATGTCCAAGCCTCATGTCCATAGAGAATTGTTTGAATGCTATATAAATAAACAATTTAAATTCCTAACCATTAGGACAAGTCGCCTCCCATTCAACTGGTTATTCTCATTGCTCACCGACAAGCTTCTGATTCTTATTGGCAAGAAGTGCTGGCACGAACAGTTACCCGGCGAAATCTGTTCATCATATCTTCATTGATTGTCCCCAACTGGGATCCCCATTCGCCATCGACATTCTGCCTACTTATGGGTCCATAAACACGTCTAAAAGATTATCCCATCATTCTTATCGAATCCTCCCACTTTAAACAGTAATCTATTTTCTCTGATCTTCAAGAACCTGAATATACTTTATAACATGATTTTGTTATGTAATATTAGGACTATTTATATTGCAAGGACATCTTTTTATTTTTTTGACTGAATATTCATTTCGCCATTTAAATTTTCTTTGACATTTAAAATATATAGAAGCCAGGACCCATCAATAGAGTCGATTATTGAACCCAGTGTGGCCGCTTCTCTGTGAGCTGTGGTGGGTCCTGTACAGGAACTCAAATTTTTTTTTCCCTTTTTCCATATTTCTCTAAGGCCACTTAACACATTTTTGTCCTCTACAACTATGATCAATCTCTTAGTTCATCTTTCTAACAACTGCCCATATAATTTACCAACTGTTCAATGAACTTACCACTTAGTGCTGAGTGGCCTTTTTTGTTCATGTGATAAAAAAAAACTGTGTGTTTCTACAAAGTTTAAACATTACTAAAATCGTTTAATTGTAGTGAAAGAAACCTTAATTACAATATTGAAAATTTAAAATATTGTCATAATACAATCTTATTGGTGAAACAAATTGCAATATATCTCCAAGGTCAGAATCTAACGAAAACAAACTCTCCCATAAGATAAAATATAAGTCATGCATATGCACTTGATTATTTCTTATGCAATGTCCAACTGGAATCTGAAAATCTTTAACTCTTGTAAACAAAGTAAATAAATACTTGTAAAGGACAATTCAGGAACACGAAATGAGTGGAAAAAACAGATTGATATTAAAGTTTATTATGGAGTAATTCGTTATACGATAAACATTAACTTTAGGATTTTCAAAAAATAATAATTTTAAAAAAAAAAAAAAAAACTTTATACATTAAAACTATAATAAATAATTTATTATTATAAGTTTTTATTTTATTTTTTTGAGACATACTCGTTAAAATAAATGAATAAAAATAATAATAATAAAATAAATAATAAATAATAATAATAATAATAATAATATATATAATAATAGATAATAATAAATAATAATAAGAATAAGAATAATAATAATAATAATAATAATAACTCCTTTAAGATAAAGATATCCACTTTTTCTTCAATCTCCCAGCCAGTCGATTCCAGCACATTCACCACTACAACTCCGCTTAATTCAATCGACTCATCATCCATCCTTGCCACATGACCAAACTATCTCAATGTACTTTCATTATTCTCTCATTTACCCCTTTCTTCCACCACACAACTCTCTAATGAATGGGCTCATTCCTCATTTTATCAATTCTTCTCACACCTACACAGCCCCTAAGATTGCCATGCTGAACAACATTGTACTTTGATCAATAACTCTTATTCCCAGCCTCTATAGTCTTCAATTCGCCACACAAAACCAAATCATCCGCATATAAATAGGTAAGGCACCTCCACTCTCTTCCATCCTCCATCATTCTAACACCATCCCTACCACTCCCACATATAATTTTTTCATAACCCCATCCATTTTTACAAAGTGAATAGCCAAGGAGACATGAAACATCCCCCTCACTCCGCTATTTAATATTAAACCAATCACTTTCGACTCCAATTTATTCTTACACACGCTTTCACTATCGTCATACATATTTTGATTCCATTCAGAAGCTTACCACCACACCTGCCATAGAGCTTCCTTATTAATCCTATCATGCGCCTGTTGCAAATCCATAAAACCTAAATACAATTTATTCTTATATATATATATATATATATATATATATATATATATATATATATATATATATATATATATATATTATATATAATTATATATATATATATATATATTAAAAATATAATATATTGGAATTTGGTTGAAACTCTCTCCTTTCCAGTTAATTTGTTGCGGCACCAAGTGACATTAGCTAATTATCACAATCTGAATCTACCATTGCATACAAGACGCTGAATATATTGGCACAATGATTTTTCCTGTATGGAAAAGGAAAAAATGTTATTAGAAGTGATCGAAAAAAAAATTTAACATTACCCAATATATTATGGTTTAATGAAATACACTTAAATGAGAATGGTAGGAAGGCTAAGGAAGGTGAATGATTTCAGAGAGGAGAGATGTATGTGTATAAGTAATACATTCTTTGACACAAGTTGTCCAAAAGTATACGAGAGTTGGGTGTAGGCAGATGGATTGTGGATGGGAATATCAATTGTCATATAATAATAATAAAATAATAATACATCTACAATTCCGCTCCCAGGAAAGGCTCATGAGCCTGTCAGCACGGTCAGCCTCTTCCACTCTCCTCTATCCTCCAAGACCTCTTTTCACACTCTCCGCCGTGTTTCTGGCCACCACTTACAGAGCTTTTGACTGAGCCGTTCTGTCTCTTAGCCACTCTCTCATTTTTACTGTCTTCCCTTCACCGCTCCTCTAACCTCTTCATTCCACCATCGTGTATGTCTTTTTCGCGTTCCTCCTATCCATCTTCTTCTGAGGGTTTCATCTGCTGCTTTCATTACTACATTCCGAATGTCATCCACTATCTCCGCATTCATCATCTGTTCCATGTTTTATTCAATCTTTCTTCATATTCTTGCCTTTTTCCCTGCTCTTTCAGTACCTCCATTTTAATTACGCTCCTCTTCTCCCCCGCCTGCAGCCTCTCCACCTTCATTCTTAAATCCGCCACCAGCAATCTGTGATCAGAGTCCAAAGACACTCCCGGCAATACTTTTACATTTTGTACTATTCTTCTATGACCGATTTCTGGTCAAATTTGTCTGTTGTGCTATTCCACCTGTACCTTGTAAACCTGTGTGAATCTCTCTTCTTGAAAAAACTGTTCATTGATTTTCATATTCTTTCTCATGCAGCAATCTATCAAGGCCTCTCCCTCCACGTTCCTGACCTCCTCTCCATACGGCCCCAATATCCTCTCCACTTCACTTCTTCTCCTCCCCACTCTTGCATTAAAATCTCCCACCAGCACAAATATTTCATTTTCTCTTCTTCCCACCTCCACCCTCTCTTCCATCATTTCCCTAAACTCTCTTTTTTCCTCCATTGTGTGCCCCTGCTGCGGTGCATACACCTGAAAAAGGTATAATTTTTTCCTTTTCATCTTGAAAGTGCATGCCATAAGCCTCTCATGTATACCCTCCACACCCTGTAAAAATGGAGACATCTTCGGTCCCACTATCATACCTACTCCGTGCTTCCTGACTCCCTCCTCCACACCTTTATACATTAACACAAATCCTCCTCCCAAATCTCTGCCCCTCTCCTCTCCCCTCACCCTCATTTCCGCCAGTCCCATTACGTCTATCCTCCTCTCCTCCATCACATCCAAGATCTCCTCCTCCTTTCAACTGTATGTAGCTACATTTAGTGAAGCACATCTAAATTTGTTCAAAGAATTGTCCTTATTCATCGTTTAAAGGGTCTGATTCCAAAAGGTGTGTGTGTATCCGAGGCTAGTCCTTGAGAATTGCAAGCTGGTTCTTTCAGGCAGCGGCTTGCTATGGCTATTTGCATGCGCAATACAAACATGGGCTGTCCTGCCCTAGTCATTGCTCCGTTAGCGTTATCCAGGGTAACGACGAGGATGTGGAGTTGGACTTCTCACCCCAATAATAAAATAATATTAATAATTTAATAATAAAATATAATAATAATAATAATAATAATAATAACAAAATAATAATTATAATATAATAATAATAAATAATAATAAATAAAGAAAACTGTAAGTCTTCTTTATAC
>JABUQX010108081.1:0-7500 GCA_015478945.1 Trachelipus rathkii | reverse complement strand
CATAGACAAAAGAGGAGAGAGAGAGAGAGAGAGAGAGAGAGAGAGAGAGAGAGAGAGAGAGAGAGAGAGAGAGAGAGAGAGAGAGAGAGAAGCAAAGTTAGAGTTGACAGAAAGAGTGTGAGATAGAGGAACTAGAAATGTAAAATTTATTATACGAAACGTATAATAGATAATTCTTATAAACCACATTCCAAAAAAAAAAATCCAAAAGTGAGTCTTATGTGTAGGCACGTATTTGGATTTTTTGGTGTGTGGGTTAGAAGATTTATTAATTTTACAGTTCATGTAGTATGTTGAAAGTATCTTCCTGCAAATGGCTATTACTTGAAGAATGAATTTTCAAATTTAAAAATTATGACATATTTTGAAAATATCTTTCCATTATAAATTCAAGAGTTACTAAACATTAACCCAGGGCTTCTGAGCCGTTAATTTGTTTTCTGCAGTGTTCATCATTCTAAAATACAGAGATCCGACTCCGGCTCCGGCTCCGGCTCCAGCATTTTAAAACTATATGACTCCGGCTTCGCTTCCAGATCCTTTTATTGTTTTAAAAATATATATAATTTTGCTCCGGATCTGGCTCTACCCAATACCTTACGGCTCCAAGTCCACCTCTACATTCCCGCCTTAACCAGAGTGACAATGCATTTTGAAGTGGCCTTTTATGGGGATATTAGACTCAAAATAGAAGTGTGTGTGTTACGTTAATTAAAAACAATCTTCCCTCAGCTTACATTTAAATTTAAATTAGAATTTTAGTAGGAAAACCAAACTGACATATTTGAAATTTACCTTTATGTTCATCGGTAATATTCAAATGCAGGTACAGTGGGATGACTCTATGTCACCCGTATAGGAGAAACGATTAGGAATATTTTCATACATATCGCTGAACTAATAACAGTATTTTCACATGAAACTTTAGATCAGTTATATAATCCATATTCAACCATAAATCATCATATATTATTAATTTTGAAATTTTGTATCATGTAGAAACACCTGATTTTCACACGTTAAAATTCCTATCTGTATTGATTTTAACGTGTGACGATCAGGTGTCTCTCCATGATATAAAATTTTCAAATTAATTCATCAGAGAAGAATGAGTATGTACAACGAATTTGGAATTTCAAAATTTGAATTGAATTTTTCAATAAAACTATACTTATATTAATATATATAGAACATTTCCTACTAACTATGAAAATCATTTTTATTTTTTTGAAAAATTAACCTATACCTAACTAAACCTAAAGTAACTACCATAACTTTCCATAACCTAACATTAAATTAAGTAAAATCCATTTTTTTTAGAAAGCTTCTTAAGGCAGCACTACACTTCATTTCCATGTATTTTAAATTGATTTTACTTTGTTAATTAAATTGACCCAATTAAAAGGGGCATGTCCCAATAAAAGAATTTTTTTTTTAATTATATGAATTGTTTTTGTTTTTTTCTATACTGCTTAAAACACGAAGCTTGTGACGCCCCTCAAACGATAATTAATATAAATCAATGAACGCGTTTAAAACGCTCATATATATATATATATATATATATATATATTTATATATATATATATATATATATATATATATATATATATATATATATATATATATATATATATATATATATATATATATAAACTACCACAATATATAACTACTATATATATATATATATATATATATATATATATATAACCACCATCCTCACCATGTGCAAGAATTAATTCCTTCTCTCTCTAAGTTATTTATAGAAACTGATTTAGAATCGTTTATAGCTTTAGCATTTGCAGTCTTCAGTTATTTATATTCACAATGTCTTTGTCTGATATAACATATATATATATATATATATATATATATATATTTATATATATATATATATATATATATATATATATATATATATATATATATATTTATATATATATATATATATATATATATATATATATATATATATATATATTTATATATATATATATAAGATATAGAAAACTTGTGCGGTTGGATATCAGATAATGTAACTCAGGTAAATAAAATATTTAATTATTAAAATTTCTCCTTTATTTCTTTTATACAAACTTTTACCAGAAATTCTATATTATTCATCTTTAAAAATTCAGTCATATTTCATTTTTCTCAAATTTTGAGGCTAGGTCTTTGTCTTTCATTTTTCAAACACAGTATTATATATATATATATATATATATATATATATATATATATATATATATATATATATATATATATATATATATATATATATATATATATATATATATATATATATATATATTATATATATATATATATATATATATATATATATATATATTATACAGATGTGGGCATCGTTACTTAAAAAAGTAATTCCGTTACCGTTACTCCGTTACTAGGAAAAAATAATTCCCTTATCGTTATTCCGTTTCTTTGAAAGGAAAAGTAACGAAGTGCCGTTACTCCGTTACTTTTAGGTTTTGACTGCGACATTAATTACGGTATCTTACGTAATTTATTGGTTTGTGTATATTAAATTTTCAACATTATCATTATTATTAAAAAACATACCCTCATGTAAGACCCTAGCACACTCAAGACTTAGTCCCTTTACATCCACCAACGATTTAATTGCACCAGCAACCTTCCTGCCATTCACAACTTTCCTACTACACTCTGCATCATCCGTTCCTTTTCATCCATCATATATCTTAAATATTTAAACTCAGACACTTGTTCCAGTTGCTCACCATCTAACATAACTTCACACCGAGCACTGCCCTCACTCGCAACCATAACCTTACTTTTATCTACGTTTACTTTCATTTACACACCCACCCTGCCAAATCTCTCTACCAATCCTCTCAAACTCTCTTCAGATTCGCCACACAAAATCAAATCATCCGCATATAATAGGGGCACCCTCCACTCTCTTCCATTCTCCATCATTCTAACACCATCCCTTGCCATCCCCACCTCTAATTCTTTCATAACCACATCTATATACAAATTGAATAACCTTGGAGACATAACATATCCCTACCTTACTCCGCTATTAATATTAAACCAATCACTTTCAACTCCATTTATTCTTACACACGCTTCACTATCGTCATACATACTTTTTATTCCATTCAGAAGCTTACCACCAACACCATATATCGCTAACACCTGCCAGAGAGCTTCCCTATTAATCCTATCATACGCCTGATGCAAATCCATGAAACCTAAATACAATTTATTCTTCTTCTTCCTCATTTTCTCAATCATTTGTTTCAATAAAGATTTGATGGACACATCCTCTACTACCTCTAAACGCACTTTGTTCTTCAAAATCAGTCCTTCAGTCACTCGACGCACTCTTTCGACCAAAATACCAGCATAAATCTTCCCTACGTCACTCAATAAACTAATTTCCCTATAATTCCTTCAATTCTCCTTATCCCCCCCCTTACCCTTATATAAGGGTACTATTACTGCTCTCCTCCAATCCCTCGGAACTATACCTCCATAAAGCTTTGTTACACAACTTCCAAATCCAATCACCATCTCGCCAGTAATTTTATATATACCTGCAGATTTACCATTCTTCAACTTTATTACTCTACCCATTACCTCCTCCTTACTAATGACCTTATCCCCAGAATACCTATTCCTTCTTGCACCATCAAATCCACACATATTCATTATCACATCTTCATTACTGCCAGTGTTATGCAGATTTTCAAAGTGTTCCCTCCAAACTTGGGCCACATTCATTTCTTTTTTTAAAACACAGATGTATTTTAATAGGCTTTTTCCTTATATATATATATATATATATATATATATATATATATATATATATATATATATATATAATGGTAATATTGATGTAAATATATATATAATTATACATATAGATATTTGTATCTGTATAATGTAACTCAATATATATATATATATATATATATATAATATAATAATATATATATATATTTTTTTATATATATATATATATATATATATATATATATATATATATATATATATATATATATATATATATATATATATATATATATATATATATATATATATATATTTAATATACATTTGTATATATATAAATATATATATACAATAACATATATAACATATATATATATATATATATATATATATATATAACAATATATACTATATATATATATATACATATATAATTAGGTAATAATTTGGCTTGCCGTGAAAATTCTATGATTATAGCAGTTTGTTGCAGAGAAAAGAGATTGGTCATTTAGTTGATTCCCGAGTAGCAATTAAGGCTTCAGTTCATAATTATTTTTAGAGAATCGATTAGGGCTTCAATTAATAGCGGCAAAACAATTAGTGTTTTGTTTAATTTCTTATTTGAAGAATGCAGAGTTCTGTTTTTTTCGAAAGTGCAATTGGAATAATTTTTAAAGGCATGGTTGTGTTTTGCGAAAATGCTTCTAAGACATGCTGTGAGAAGTGAGGTAGGAATATTGTCGATTCTGAGCTACCGGGGTGACCGAGAGGAAACCGGAGTCCCCCAGGCCCCCGGGGTGACCAAGTTAAACGTAATCGGGGAATTCCGGTGGCCCCGGGGTTTCCAATTTACCTCCATTCTCCCTAATGTTTTGTAAAACTTAGCTCCCCTTACTTTCTCCTCTCATCCCGGGAGTACTCGGGGTGGTCCGGTTGATTAATTATCCTTTCCACTACCCCTCACCAGAGGGTGACCTGATTGACCAGTTTACTTCCGCTCTCAACTGGATGGTATCACCACCTCGTTGGGGGTAATACACCCATTTACCCCTGAAGGGGAAGGTAGACCCCTTAAAGGGGTGTCCGCCATCAGAAAGGAAACCTAGGCTGAAAGGTAATCCTGTCCTGTTTTTAGAAGGAACCCTATCCAAAGAAAACCCTGAAGGTGGGGAAGCCAAATAATATCTTTTAAAGGGCTAACAAACAATAGCTTTGATAAGTTAGTAAACACCTGAATTGTCTTATGGAAAATGCATTTAACTTATTTTAGGCATATATAACAAAAGAAAGAAATTTGAGCATTTGACATTGGTCCATTTTAGGGAATGAGAAGTACATTTACAAATAATAGCTTTAACTTTATACTTTTAGAGTTCTCAAGATCATGTTATTCGGCTCATTGGCTTCCAGTTCTCTAGTTTTACACTTAAATGAAGGGGTTTTGCCTTCTCAGTGGAACTAGCATCTTATTCATTCTGGCCTCTAAACTCTCTCTTCTAGAATTGTCTAGACTATATTTCTCGGTGCATTCGTTTCCATTGCTAATTCTGGTGTCTTACACTCATATATATATATATATATATATATATATATATATATATATATATATATATATATATATATATATATATATATATATATATATATATATATATATATATATATATATATTAAGTACGCACTTCACGGGAATTGATCTGTTTTAGGAGGGGAACTACACTAGGTAATTGTTACCTATAGGATCCGGACCATGGCCCTATGCTTTGCAACTCAGTCGCTCTAGCGTTGTCCCACGGCGGTACACTCATTCGAAAAAATATTTGTCGTAATATCAATGAGACTAGCATCTTTTTCATTCTAGCCTCTAAACTCTTTCGTCTAGAATTCTCTACAATGCTAGTCCTTGAGATGTTGCAAGGAATGAATTGAAGGGATAAGTCCGTTAATAATATTCATCTAGATTCTAGAATATTAAAGAAAAATCTTAATCTTGCCAATTCGACTTATCCAATACTACATAATGAAATTAATATACTAATGACCTAAATATTTAAATGAGAAAATTAGCTTTCAAATTTCATCATAAGAGCAAATGAAATTATTTACTATTCCCTCGAAGGATTTGATATTCTTTAGAATTATTCATTTTTATTAATGCTTAATATTTTTATTCAAATTTGAGGAACAGAATATTAAAATGACATAGATTACTTCCTGTACTGTATATATTAATTTTTTTTGCATAGAAGAAGAAGAAGAAGAAGAAGAAGAAGAAGAAGAAGAAGAAGAAGAAAGAAGAAAAAAAAAAAAAAAAAAAAAAAAGGAAGATGGTGCGGTGCTGTGCCGTGGGGAAAATTGCTGTGCTCGGCGAATCCTATTTTGGATTCATTTTTTTATTATATATAAAAAATAAATATATTATAAAATATATTGACTTTCCATATTAATTAAAAAATACATAACCATCGTAAGTATTTTCATATTCAAATTTATTATTAAATTAAAAAATTTTAGATTTTACTTTTTCAAAAAGAATGCTACGTAAAATGTTGTTTATCAGTACAGAATAAGTTACTACTGTAAAATTTTCAAAATATAATATCGCATTAAATTATTTAAAATTTAGTTGTTCATTCTATTTAATAAATAAAACTACTAAAAAAACAACTTTTGGTAATAGTAGAGCAAACGCCCTATCACCGATTTTTATAAAAATCACAGGATAGACTCTAAAAAAATAATAATGAAGAATAAAAAAAAACGAAAATGACTTTAGGAAAAAAGCTACAGCCTCTCAAAGTTTATAATTTTCTCATAGGGTTTTCTTAAAAAAAAAAAAAAAAAAAAACTAAACGGGCCTCGAGGTTAGCTTAGGACCATCCTAGTTCAGGTTATGATAAGATTTGTTAAGTACACGCAGATTTACTCTGTGTATACTTAACAAGACATATCATAACCTGAACTAGTAGGGTCCTAAACCGAGACCTAACCTGGATGGATCGACGATGCCGTAAACCTAGACCTAACCTAGATGGATTTACGTTGCCGTAAACCTAGATTGACCCTTCTGGCAAACATGGCTATGCTACTATTTCTTTTACAGTCTTCCCTTGCGCCTAATTGTAAATTACGATAAAAAGAAATTTCGGTCAGTTTTTTTTTATAAGAAAACCCTATGGGAAAATTCCAAACTTTGAAAGGTTGTAACTTTTTTTCCTAAAGACGTCAGTCATTTTTGTTTTTCCTATTCTTCATTACTATTTTTTTAGAGTCTATCCTGTGATTTTTATAAAAATCGGTGAAGGGGCAATTCTGCACTACTATTACCCAACTTTTTATAGTATTACAAAAACATCTCAAAAAATTAATACAAGGGACGAATGCGAAACTTATGAGACAAATATTAAATAAGTATTATTTTATTTCCTTATGAAATCATTCATATGGATATAAATATATCAATACAAAAAAAAATATACATATCTATTAATAGAAAAAAAGATATCTCATCGATTTTTTTGCATTAGGCAATTTTAAGCTTATAATAGCAAATAAGCCAAGGCTTATTTCGAGAAACAAATGAGGAAAACATAACAGCTTCATACTAATCCAATATGACGTCACATGTTTATTTGTTCCGCATCTGAAAATAGTTAGGTAATGTGCATTAAAGCACGATCATCTTTGCATGAAATGATAAATACAAGGAACTTA
>JABUQX010108080.1:60000-67500 GCA_015478945.1 Trachelipus rathkii | reverse complement strand
AAACATTTCAAAATTCCGAACTGGATAGACTGCCTCCTTCTCAACATATATATTATATAGGTATACATTATTGTTACTACATATATTGCTGCTATTGCTGGTTGTTGATATTATTATTATTGGCTATACAGTTACTATGTTATTGGTTGGTTATTGTTGATATATACATACTACATATTATAATGTATATATTGGGTTAAGGTTATGAGAAAGCATATGCCATACATATTATTACATATTATTATTATTATTATTATTATTACATACATATTATTATTGTTGGTTGGTTGTTATTGTTATTGAGCGATATATTATTATTTATTAGGCTAATTACATATTATATATTATTATTATTATTATTATATATATTTATATATTAAGAGACATAAATTTTTCATATAAATTACATATATATATTATTATTATATTATTAATATATATATATATATTATTACATACTATTATACATACATTATTACATATTACATACATACCGTACACATATGCTGTATATATTTTTTTTTTTTTTTTTTTTTTTTTTTTTGAAGAATTCCTGACAATCGCCGTTCTGGCAGGGCCCTCCTATCTTCAAGGAGAGGGTGTTAGAACGTTCTCAAATATTCAAATTACAGACAAATTACGCAGATGAGCACAGACGGAGGCCTTAAAGTAAGGGAGATTAAATTCAGCAGGAAACACAGAAGATGGAAGAGAGTTCCACAGAGCAAATGTGGCTGGAAAGAAGGAAGCACCGCAGCGAACAAGCCTGTGGAGTTACCATTATCAACACAAAACTCATGTGCCGACACAGCACCCCTTGTGCTCCGGTCGTAAAGGAGGTGGTACGCGAGTGGAAAGTTCCATCGAGCACCTGCCGCTACGGTATCTATAGAAAATAAAGCACCAACATCGCGCCGTAAAGATAGAGGGTCAAGGAACCCGGAGGTGCATGAGAGGACAAAGTTTATAAGCCTTTGGCCTTTGACTCTACCCCTATCCAAAAGCCGGTTGAAACCAGAGCCCCCCAGATATATGAGCTTAGTATTTCATACAAGAGCGGATGAGATTCTTCTACAGTTTGGAGCAGTTGAGAGGGGTTTAAAAGTCTCTGCAATCTAAACAATTATGAACTCCCAGTTTCTTTTGAGGCCGTCTTAGCAACCGTTACAGGGATGTGGAGTTTCCAAACATTTTTTTTTAGTTTGGTTGGCGTTAAGGGCCAAGAATGTTATGTTGTCAATAGTGAGAGACAGAGAGAACTGTTTGAAAGAGATATATAGGAAAGTTAGAAGGTGTCTTAGAGGGAGAGATTTGTAGAAGCTTGGTTTTAAAGAATTACCTCACAGCGGCGAGAGACGACCCACCCGGGAAATTCTGTCCAGATCAGCGAGAATAGAATCGGAAAGGTTAAGATGAGAGGCAAATTCTAGAAGTAAAAAGAGGGAGCAGAATTGAAATTAGTTGAAGAGTGAAGGGTCGAGTCATCGGTATATGAGTGGACAGAGTTAGATGTGCAGGTGAGAGTGAGAAGATCGCTAATGAAAAGTAGGAATAAAGTAGGAGACAAGAGACAGAACCCCTGAGGAACACCACTATTGACAGAAAAAAAGAAGAAAAAGTCAGCCTCCCATCAACAACAGCCCATATTGAGCGATTTGAAAGAAAGCTAGACATAAATGGGGTAAGCAAAGAGAAGGGAGGGAAACCCAAAGGGAGGGAGTTTGGAGAGTTGAAAGTGATCGCGCGCCATACATACATATTATTACATATGTATATATATTATATGTAAATATATAAGATATATTATATATATATATATATGTTAAGTTATTATGTTATATATATATACATAAACATATTATTATTACTATATGTACATATGTTATTGGCTATTGGCTATTGGTTGTGATACAATACATGTTGGCTGATAGCATATTGCTATATATGCTTACATAGTTATTATTGCTGATACATACATATTATTAATATACATACATACATACATATATATACATATGAGCATAAATTATATATATATATACATATTTATATATATATATATATATATATATATATATATATATATATATATTTTTTTTTTGTGTTATAAATATATATATATATATATATATAATATATATATATATATATATATATATATGTTTAGCTCAGTGTCCTAAAAACTTTGTACTAATATTTTAAATTTATATACACGAAAAGAAAAATATGTAAAAACTGTTATATTATTAGTAAAATGTGCCAATAGCTCAAAGCCATTTTATACAATTTGAAAAAAAAGAACTTAGTAATTATTCTTCCCTTTATGGCAATCAATATCGTGATCCATCACTGAATTATGACAAAACAGAATATTCTGAGACTTAAATTCCATGTCTATAAAATATTACTAAACACTGAAGAGGATCGTAATAGCCTTATAAAAAAAAAAGGTCATCATATAGCTTTTCTCAAAGATGATAACTAGGGGCGTGAAGCTACTAACACTTTAGGAGTTTCCTTGGGCTATATTTAGAGACAAAATTAAGTGTTTAAATATGAGTAAGGTCGGATTGATTGTAAAATTACAATTTCGGCCTCTGATTTTTAGGAAGAAAAATGCATTGAGTCTTTAAATTTAAATTTATAATAATATATTTGGAAAATGTTACCAAATCTGAATATATATATAATATATAATATATATATATATATATATTTATATATAAGGTTAAGCAGAGCAAGAAAGAGTTATATAGAGTATAAGTTAAGAAAGCATATATATATATATATACATATATATATATAAGGTTATTTTGGTTAAGGTTATATATATATATATATTATATTATATATATTATATTATATATTATATTTATTTATATATAGCAGTATATATATATATATATATATATATATATGATAAAGTTATCATATATATATATATATATATATATATATATATATATATATATATATATATATATATATATATATATATATATATATATATATAACTACTAAGACCACTGACAGGAAGAGTTAATTTTTCGAGGAGAAGGCATAAATAAATGGTTTGAAATTCACATTTGTCCACACCTAAGGTGAATTTTTGAGGTGACAGAAACGTAAGCTATATAATGAAGGATATCAAAGTTTGAAAAGCCCACACTGGTGTTGGTATGCGAGTGGTAAGATCACTCCAACCCCTGTCGACTTAGTACCTAATGAAATGAGATAGATGGCCAGCGTGTCCAAGAAAAAGAGTCAGGGAGTTATTAAAATAATAATAAAAAGAGTTTATGAGTATTTTGATTATGGAATGAACCTTTAGCAAAAGATGGGTGAAGATGAAGTCTGCCAGGAAGTAGAACTAGCATTCACTTCAAAGGCATAAGAAAAATTAAATCTCTCAGTCTAAATAGAATCCTAGTTTTCTTGAAGCCACCTTAGGGATCATTGTGATATTAAGTTTCCAAGACAAGTTTTTGTTTATGTTAAGACCAAAGATAAATTATATTTCAGTTCAGTGCCTCTTTGCACTTTGTTGTTGATGCAATTTGCTAACAAATCACAATACAACTGACCCACTAGAGAGAAATATGCAACCTTTTTTTGCTTACACAAGTTCAAGATTTTTTATGTAAAAAAAAAAACTGACTCATTATGTATTATTTTAATATTAATCTTAGAATTTACATTTGTTACTGTATTACAATTTTCGCATTTCCTGACCTTCATTTTTCTATGTAACTAGCTACTCTTTTACCTGCTACAAACTAATGTTATTTTCCACCTCCAAATTGCAATAAAGAAATGATAGATAATAATTCATAAAAACTGGAGTAAAAAAAATTATAATAATAATAATAAAAAAAAAATGCAATGCCAATGGAAACCTTTTGTAGTAGTAGTAATATAGGTCTAAAGAGCAATATAGAAATTCCAATTTTAAATACAGACCTACTCATAGCGATTTAATCTTAAAAGTACTTTCTAAATGTCTTTAATATATATATATATATATATACAGCAGAAGGAGTAGTATATTATTACAGAAATATTATTATTATTATTACATATATATTATTATTATTATTATTATTATTATTATTATTATTATTATTATATATTGTTACAGGTTATTGAGCATATTATTATTATTGCCATATAAACATATTATTAAGTTATTGGTTATTGGTTATTAATATTAGCTATTATTATATATATTGTTATTGTTATATTATATTACATATATTACATATTATTATATATATTATGTTATAAACATACATATATATTATATATTATTATATTATATATTATATATATATATATATATATTATATTATTATTATTATTATTATTATTAGAGCATATATTATTATTATTATTATATATTAGTATAGTTATTATTATTATATATATATTATTATTATTATTATTAATATATTATATATATATATTATTACAGATTAAAAGAAAAGAAGATATATTAATAATATTATAAATATTATCATGATGATTAAAATATATATATATATTATTATTATTAATATATATATATATAAGTTATATATATATATGTATATATTATTATATATATAGATATTATATATATATATTATTATTATTGATATTATTAGCATGCATATTATATATATTATTATGAGTTACTATATTATTATTACATATATTATTATTATTATTATGTTATTATATATATATACATATTATTATATATATATATTATTATTACTATACATATCCATATTATATTATATTATTATTACATATTATTATTTTATATATAAAGATATATATATGTTACATATATTATTATTAATATATATTATTATTATTAAAAGAAAGAAGAAGAAAGAGAAGATATAGGATATTATTATTATTATTATATTATTATATATATATATTATTATATATTATTATTATTATTATTATTAACATATATATATATTATTATTATTTATATATATACATACATACATAATACATACATAATTTAAAGAGTTATATATATAGATATATTTGAGTACATGCATATATAAATACACAAGCATATACATATATTATTATTAATATTGTAAATACACAAGACATTTTATAATCTTGTAAATGAGATTACATATTATTATTATTATTATATTATATGTTATTATTATTAAGTTACATAAGATATATATACATATTAAGTTAAGTTGTTATATTATTAAGGTTGTTACATAAACATACATATTATATATATATTATATATATATATTATTATTATATTATTATTATTATTATTATTACATATATAATATTATATTATATATATTATTTATATATATATATATATATATATATTTACAGAAATATGGTTTTGACGAATTATATGACCGAATCCTGAGAGAGAAAGAGAATCATTACATACTGTCTTTAATTTTTTCTTCAATTCTCTACGTCACACTAGTGCCAGTAAAGGTAAGATCGTAACAAGTCTTATTTATGCGCCTTGCGACCAACCCTTCTTCCAACGTTCAACTAAGGAGCAATTATTGTCTATTACAAAGGGTTTAAAACAGTTTAAAATTACATGGTGTGTTTCTACCAGCTTATTAAATGAAACATGAATAAAAAATATCAGATTATTCTTATTGGCTTTAAATAATTTATTTTAGTATATATATTAATCAATGTATATTTTATACATGTGTCCATATATAGAATATAACTGCGTGTCTAAACGGTGTGAGTATATGTAGGTAAGATGTATATATATATATTTTCGAATATGTTTTGTATGTATACGTGCATGAACGTATATCTTAGACATAACCTCACAAGTTCATTGATATACTCTTATATGTTTAAATACATTCTTTTTCCGAACAAAGTTGTTAATCATTCTAAGTACCAATTTAAATTATGAACTGGGATTACTTTTTAACTCATTTTAATATTCATATTTCTCTCTCTCTCTCTTCTCTCTCTCTCTCTCTCTCTCCTCTCCTCTCCTTTCTCTCCTCTCCCCTCTCTCTTCTCTCTCTTTATATATATACTATATATATCATATATATATATATATATATATATACTATATGTATATTATTATATATAAAATAATATTAGTATATACTATTATATATATATATATATAGTATATATCGATGTGTTGAAGAGAGAAGAGAGAGAGAAGAGGGATGAGAGAGAGAGAGAAGAGAGAGAGAGCGAGAGAAGAGAAGAGATAGACGAGAGACAAGGAAGGAGAGAAGAGAGACGAAGAGAGAGAGAGAGAGACTCGTTTGGGAAAATCAAGATGAAACTTAATTTCAGTTTAGCGAGAAAATCAATCTTTCTAAGATATATTTGAAAACTAGAATTATTTTATTGATAAAATTAATCTATTTAAAGATTTTATAATATATAATATATATATATATATATATATATATCTATAAGTCGTAAATATATATATTATATACTATACTATATACTATATATATATATATATATATATATATTATATATATAATATATATATATCATATTGCAGCTCGTAAGCAAGACCCTTATTCATGAGAAGAAAAAATCCCGTAGAACTCGTTCTATGAGATCCGAAAGCCTCCGACGAAGAACAGGTAACACCGGGGTTGTCCCCCAGACAGCGGAACCCTATGGTTTGAAGCTTTCAAAGGAACCCGTGGTTAATGAAGAAGCGGAATTCAACGGCTTGAAGGTGATGAAAGAAGAAACAGATGGCTTGATACTGGAGGAGAAGGAAGAAGGAAATAAACTCGAAGACGATCCTATGAGGGACAGCGCCTTGGCTAGCAGTATCGATGATATTTATTTATTATCTGATTCAAATGATGAGCCAATTCACTCAAGGATCAGACGATCCACGAAGAAGAATCAGAAGAACATTTGACACCCATGGAAAATGGGAAGATTACTTCATCCGAAGAGGATCTACGTTCGTCAAACAGAAGTGATCTCTCGAGCTCTAAGGAAGATATAGACGTGAATAAAGAATCAAAATTAGACGAAGCACCTCCCAGCACAAAGAAATCTCTGAAACAACGTAAGCCACCTCAACAGCCTCAACATCAACAACAAATAAAATATCAACCACATTCACATCAACAAAAGCAACCACAACAAAAACAAAATCAACAACAACAACAACAGCAACAACCACAGCAACAAGACAAAAAATCGGAACAGAATCTTAAACCTGTTTCCGCTAATAACGGAGAGACCCAACCCAGTCCTCAAACTCGAAAGAAGTCTATAATAATAAATAAAGACTGCGAAAACCAGTCCGAAGACCAGAGGAAAGAAAACAATGGAAAATCGCCTAAAAGGAAAATATCTTTCAGTCTTACGTAACCTGATAAGCTTCGTTCTTTTAAGGCTCCAATCATCCTACCTTTAAGAACTTTTCCCACGAAGTACAATAATATCACATATTAATAATAATAATCATAATAATAATAATACATT
>JABUQX010108080.1:35000-52500 GCA_015478945.1 Trachelipus rathkii | reverse complement strand
CAAAACAGGGCATGTCTATTCATTATCAACCATTATTATTAAGGATTTCCCTACTGAATAACTATAAGCATTAAAACTATATTTTTATATCATTTACATTATTAAAATGACATATTTCAATAAGGAAAACATTTACATATCATTAATCCTTTCTTTCATATCTAATCCTACTTCATGTGCCGAGAATATAATTCCTGTGAAGACGTTGATGCAGTAGTGCACAAATCAACATCCCTCTTCTTTTGAATCTGCACTTCTATTCTTCCTCTTAAAGCTGCAGCCCTTCGTTCTTTTAAAACATGACCTTTATCAACAGCTCCCAGCTGGAAACATCCCTTTGGTCCTATTTTTGATCTCTGGTCTTTCAAATATTCCCTCTCCTCTAATGGAACCTATAAAAAGTAAAAGTATTGGTAAAATTTAGCAGTAGGGATTTGTCAACCTTTTCGTCAACGGAAATTAAATTGAAAAAACAACTTTAGTCTATAACCGGTAAGCATAAATACAAAAATAGATCGCCATAAATTGTTATAATATGATACACTCATATATATACGTAAATATAATAAGTATATTATACTATAGTAAATATACTTAGCATAATATACTTATATAATATATTAATTATATATACATATACAGTATCTATATACTATACTCTATACTCCATGCTATATATATAACTGCATTTTCTTATTGAATATAGAAATAAAGTCTATAAGTATCATATATATATATATATAATATACTATATATATATATATCTAATAATACATATAACTATATAGATATAATATGTATTAGATACTATATTACCTCTATATATAATATATATATAGTATATATAGTATAATAATAATATATAGATATTAATAATATAATACCCACATAATCTATATATATAACACTATATAGTACATAATACAAGTATATAATACTAGCTACTAATATTTATTGACCGATAACTCAGATTGCCTTGCAGTATAATATAGATTATATCATACTAGACCATAGTATAATATAGTACATATATATATATACTCTATAATATATACTTACTATATCATATAATATAAGTATATATTAAAAATTAATTTAATATTATTATTTACTATATATCTATATATATAGTAATCACAGTATACTAACATATATACTCATATACCTCATATATAAGTGCATTATACTCGGATACTACTATAGTCACTATATATATCTATATATATATATAATGTCTCTATACTATATTATATATGTATTAACTATAATTACAAAACATAGATATCTATACGTTCTTTGATGGTGCCGTAACTACAGCGATTACTGGTGTGTTTTGAGGCAATTTTCCTTTCGCTTACCAGCTTCCCAAAAACAAGTATTCTTCTAATATTTTTCCTCCTACTTTCTGCAGCCCTTGTACTGGTAAGTTATAGTGACGGCATTTCCCCTTAATTTTCTCTGGCTTTCTTGAAGACACATCGGCATGCCTTCCACCAACCAGCTTCCCGACATAATATTTATCATTATAACGCCAAGCCTACCGCGAGTATTTACGGAGTTTGCAAATATTCTTGCGATATCATTCATCCTGGCTACACTCATACTATCATAGTTCGATTTCAAGGTTGTTCAGATGACTATTTTAACGAAGAATAGTTATCTTATGAACTTGGCCGGAGGTGTGGTGGTTCACCAGCTATTTCTCTCTCATTTCAAAGAAAGCTTCGCGTGACCACAATCACTTTTTCTTGCAACACAATCACATCCTGATCAAACTTGCTTTTTCTTTAACTACTTCAATGTAATCTTGTAACTTATATCTAAATCAAATAGTTTTATAATTACTATTCACTTACATCTTTGAAAAAATAAACTATTCAGAATCTAAAAATGCTCGATCCCTAGTTCACAGACTTACTAAAAAAAGCTTAAATAGAACCAACACCTTATTAAACAAAGATACCAATAAATGCACATTAGAAATCTATACACCATTTTAAATTATTATATGCCACGTCGCCTACTATTTTTATTTTGATATATATGTAACAAGATGTGCAGGCAACCTCCTGCTTATTACGTGTCGTAACAAGCCATATATAGCCTCAAGAGACCCTAAGGGACAAGCAAAGTGTTCTTTAAAAGTGTCATCATTGCGCATATGGGCCCAACATACGCTCTGTCATTGCAAACTTAGGGCATTGTCAAGCCATTAGCAACTTTTATGTTACATCGACAACCATCGGCGCGCAGCTATCTTAAAAATTAACATTAATTTCCGGATAATAATTAACACATGGTGCAGATATGAATTCGCAATGCTCTACATTCTGCGCATTAAAATGCAATCCAGTTCATCCGAGCCTGTCCGAATACTGCAAAAAGTTATCATAAAAAATCGGATCCGATACCTCAATACATCGATATATGCCCTTCAATATATACTATATCATATTCAGTAACTAAATATATAATTCATAATACTATATACTATCATACACTATTATTATACTAATATAACGTAGCACGCTAAAACATCAGCTCCATACTAATATATATAGTATAGTTACTATATACTACTATTATATGCAACAATATTTTATAACTATATAAACTTATATATACTCAAGATCATAGCAGTATAAGTATTATTTATATACATATACCTATATAATTACCATCGTACATTCACATTATCAGCTCAATAACTAGTACTAATATAGTAACTACATATCCCTACTATATAATACTTGATTATCATTACTGTATGATTATACTATTATATATACCTAATACCTATTACTTATAATTCTCTAAAAGTACTTTACCACGACCTGCATACTCTTCACAAGACACCCATGGCCACGAATAAACGCGTAGAGAACCCCTCAATTTAGGTGGCCACATCGCATTCATGCCTGCAAGTTATTTATGAGAAGACAAGAATTTATAATAATCTACTCTTCGACGGAACGATATTTAGTTTTAAAGCGAATTTTATCTGCTATTCTCATTTAAAAAAGTTTCGCTTTACTCGATGCATCACTATAATCGGAACACTTACTTTAACTAAACTAAATTAATTAACTAATCGAATAAAATAATAATCAAACAAAAAATAATTGACACTTAATAGATCAATACATACATAACTACGCCAATCTGAATACATAATATATCCAATTATAAAGCACTAATTTATATAGCATCCCAACTAATGATGCAACTCTAAGCTAAAACTAAATAATAATAAACAACGCTATGATGGCATGGCCCGTCACCCACTGCCTATGACTGTCTATGTTCTGATCTCTAGATGCACTGCATGCAGATCGATCGTACTCGATCATGGATCATCACTGCAATCGATGCCATCTGCGCACCATGGTCTGCAACCACATGACTGCCCATTCGATCGACCTCTTCTCAGCGAGCCACCGATTATTATCCTCTACCTCCCGATGATGTTTATGCCGGCCTCCAGCCCAGCTATTACTGATCATCAATCACCCCACATACATACGTATATAATCACTACAACCTATAATAATACCATCCAATCAACCGGCTATATAATAATAACTAATAACTATACTATATCCAATATATGAATACATCGAATAATAATAAATCTAGAATCAATAATAAATTAAGTGATACTGCAATAATAATAAGTAGGAATCATATCCTAAATACATAATAATAAAATCAACGATCTCATAAACAATAAAATCACAATACTACAATTAACAGCTCAATTATATAATAAATCATATGAATACATAAATTCAATAATAATAATAATTAAAATGAATAATCAATAATAATAATTAATCAACCAAACAATAATAACTATAACTAATAAACTCATACACTACATGTCATAGTAGATTATAATAATAAGTAGCTAACAATAACTACATTAATACATAGGAAATCTGTTCCACTGAAATCAAAACGAATTGCCAAGTATAATTGATAATCATAAGGAATATGGAAGAAAATAACGAATCAATAATAATCAATATACATCATAATGATACATAATTAATAAATGATAAATCAATTATGATAATAATAATAATAATAATTAATAATAGATAATTAATATCATCACAATAATCAATCTTTGAGACCCGAAATATAATGAATAACAATAATAATTAAATAATAATCAATAAAAAAAATAAGATAATAAATATATATTATTAATAATAATATATAATAGATGAATAATAATAATAATAACTAAATATAATAAAAAATCAATACATAAATAATAATAATAAAATAATAATAATAATAATAGATAATATATTAACTAATTTGCATATTACTGACAACTATAAAATAATAATTTGAACGATGAGTCAACTACTAATATATATAAATCTAATAACTATATATATATATATACACTCATTCCCCACAACGCCTTATAATATATACTTATATTATATAGTATATATATATAGTATTTGTTATATTATATATAGTATATATATAATATATATTACTATAAAAATTAGATAAATAATAATAATTAATTCCCAATGTTTTTAAAGTTTCTATGAGCAATCACATATTACTGAGAACGTATGTAAAAGCTGTCACGCTTGTATACAGGGCAACTTACCAAAAGCAGTACTAATAATAATAATAATAATAATACAATAATGAATAATAATAATAATAATTAATAAAAATACATAATAATAATAAAGTAGATTAATTAAATTATTAATTGATTATAATAATAACTATATTAATAATAATAATAATAATCAATAATAATAACTAATTAATAATAATAATGAACATATTATATATACATTATAATAATAATAACTAAATAACACATAATAAATAATGAATCAATAATCACATACATACATAAATAATAATCACATATGAATAGATAATAAATAATAGATAATAATAATAATAATAATATATAAAATAATAATAAAAATATGATAAAATAATAATAGAAATAATAATACATAATACATAATAATATAATAATAATAAATTCAATAATAATAATAATAATAACTAATAATAATAATAATGAATAATAATAATAATAATAATAATAATATAGACACATAATATAATAACAATAATAACCCCAATAATAATATAATCTCAATAGATAACTAATAATAATACTAATACTATAATACAATAATAAATAGATCAAATAATAAAATAATAAGTAATAATAAAATAATAAATAATAATAATAAACAAAATAATAATAAAATAATAATCAATAATAATAATAATAATAATAATTAATTAATATAATTAATAATAAATAATAAAATAATACATAATAATAATACATATAATAATAATAATATATATCATAACTACAAATAATAATAATACTAATAAGATAATTATAATGATTAATAATAAATAATCTACATAATATAAGCAAAAAATAATATAGATAATAATAATAATAATTAATAATAACTAATAATAATACATCATAATAATCATAATAATACTAATAATAATTAATAATAATTTAAAATACATAAATCTAATAAATAATAATAGTAAATAATAACTAATAATAATAATAATTAATAATAATTAATAATTAATAATAAATAATAATAATACATTTAATAATAATAAAAATAAGCACATTAATAATCTGTTCAGATAATACATAACGCTCAATCCAAGCTCGACATCAATAATCACATCGTAATCCAACTAGAAACAAACTAACTACATAATATCAATCACACTTCCTACTATACTACTAATAATAATCAATTAATAATCCACATTAAATCAGAATAATAATCTAACTAACTAATAAATAATAATAAAATAATAATCAATAATAATACCTAGCACCCAATAATATAAAAAAAATAATAATAATATATAATAATCAATCACATAATAATTATCCGGATTCTCCAGCCCACCCGTCCGTCTCGCCTCGGTCCTCCGCGCTTGTGCCTGGTCGACGGCTGCACGCGCGGCGCCCGCTCCACGCGACTTCCCACGCGTACGCTCGCCCGCCCCCTCTCCCGTCACGCAAGCTACTGTTCAGTACAACTGCACGCCTACCTCCTTCACACGCAGAGCGCATCATACTCCAGGCGCGGGCCCCTCGCCGCTGTCCAGTGGCACCGGCCTCTACGCCGCCGGTCGGCGCCACCTACCCTGCGGCATTTCACCCTTATCCTCCACAACTCCGGGCGGCTTGTTAATAAAATAATAAAATAATAATAATTAATAATATACTAAATAATAATAATAGATAATAAAATAATAATAATAATATAATAATAAATAATAATAAATAAAAAATGAATAATAAAGAATAAAATTATAAATAATGATTAAGAATAAAATAATATAATAATATTAAGAATAAATTAATAATAAAATAATAATTAAAATAATAAAATAAATATATATAATAATAATAATTAATTAATAAATAATAATAATAATAATAATAATAATAATAATAATAATAAATAAATAATAATAATGAATAATAGTATAATAATAATAATAATAATAATAATATTAATAATAATCAATAATAATAATAATAATAATAATAATATTAATAATAATAAGACCATTTCCACATAAATAATAATAATAAGTTATACTTTAATATTAATAATTAATAATAATCAATAATCAATAATAATAATTAAGAAAATGAACAAATTCCATAATAATAATGAATAATTAATAATATTAATAGGCAAAGTAATAAAAATAATAATATTGATAATAATCAGAAATTGGAATTATTGAAAATAGAAATCCAACGAATAATTATAATAATAATAATAATCAAATAATAATAATAATAATAATTATAACATAATAATAATAATAATAAATAATTAATAATAATAATAATAATAATAATAATAGTAGTAATAATAATAATTAATAATACTAATAAATTAATAATAATAAATATAATTAATAATAATAATAATAATAATAATAATGAATAAATAATAATTAAATAATAATAAAATAATAATAATAATAATTAATAATATATAATAAATTAATACATAATACATAATATTAAAAATCAAGAAGACTTCTTAGTGAGAGATTAAGCATCTAAGCTATTAATTCCTTCCAAGAATCTTCAAGCGGAAAATAATCTCAAAGAAAATTAAAGCTCAGCCGCTGTGGTAAGGAAAACCTAAATTATATTTTTTGATATCGGCAAAATACCAATAATTATAATAATCAATATTAATAATTATATTAATTAATATTAATAAGAATAATAATTAATAATAACTATATAATAATAATTAATATAATAATCATAATAATAATAATGAATATATAATAATAATAATAAACCAATAATAATAATAATAAGTAATAATAATAATAATAATAATAAATATTAATTGTTTAATAATTAATAATCATAAATAATTAAATAATATCGATGAATCTAATATACATATTGATAAATACTTAATTATAATTAATTTTAATAATTATTAATAATCAATAATAATAATAATAATATAATAATAATAAATAATATATTCTTTGATGCGTGCAGTAAGTTTGATCTATTATAAAGTATATTAAAATAATAATTTATTTTTCTAGAAGTAAAGTTGTTTCGATTTGCTTTATCATTTAAAAATTTATTTTTTTTATCCTAAAAGATTTTTAAAAAATTAAAAAAATTTCCCAAAATTTTTTAAAATTTTTTAATTTTAAAAACCCCAATGGTTGTGTAAAAAAAAACACACAAATGACCAATGATAATTTCTTCTTCGCCGTTTTATTTTTCTTAAAACTCATTAAGGATTCTATAACAATTGATGAGAGAGAAGGGTGAGAATGAGAAGAGAGAGAAGGGATGAGGTAGAGAGAGGGAGAGAGAGAGGAGAGTAGGGAGATAGGACTTAGAGTGAAATGAGTGTGATGGAGAGAGAGAGAGGGAGAGAAGAGAGAGAGAGAGAGATCTGATTCAGAGAGAGAGAGAGAGAGACGAGAGAGATGATTAAAGAGAGAGAGAGAGAAAATAAAGTTTTAGGACCAATTAATGCATATATTTTATCAAGGAATCTTATCAAAACTACTATTCTTGCTTTTCTGTTCTTGTATTCGAATCCGCGGGAGTCACGATTGTTTACGTTACCCAATTAGGTGGGAAGATTAGACTTAAGATTAAATAAGTCTCATTTACTCGCAGTTTAATTTTCTTATTCTCTTATCAGAGAGAAGAATCTATGCGGAAGATGTTTTTAAACTATCCTAGAAGTGCTGGAATTGTTTGTAAGATTATAATGAGTATGCAGAAGATGAATCGAAATGACCCAGGGAAAATTTAAATAACTTCTGATCGCTATAGAAATATACCCACACTTACATGTTAACCCATGGGCGTAAATGGAGGAGCCTGGGGAGTCAAATATCCCCGAAATTCCAGAAATTTTATTATATTATTAAAAAAAATCTTATTTTTTTTTTTTTTAAAAAAACAAAAAAAATTATTTTAAAAAAAAAAACAAAAAACCAAGTTATTTTTCTTCACCCTATTGCCCTATACAACACACACTCACACACGCACCTCACATACACACCAGACCACAGCACATTGTAGTGAGCGTTCATATATTCATTTATATATTATAATAATATATAAAATATACTAATATATATATATATATATATATATATATATAATTATATTTCACGAATTTTTTTTTAAAAAGATATATATATATTACTATATATATATATATATATTGTATATATATTCTCACGACTATGCAACACAGTAAAGGCATTTACGAACAGCAGAACATATGTTGACTAAAAGAGCAGAAGTTAGAATACTTTTAGTAAGGAGTAGACTGGAATGATTTGTGATATCTTAACGGTGTTAATATTCTTAATTGCATACTTGTAAAAAAGCATAAAACTAATTAAGAGAATTCAATTTATTTGACCTGAAGGTAAGTTCAAGAAAAAAGTCCTTATGATGCTGATGGTATATTGTTGTCTGATGACTCGGAGGGTAGACTAGGCACTTTTAGTGTCTGCATATGACTGAGTATGAAAATGAAAAATAAAACTGAATGTAAAAAAAAAAAAAAAAAGTAACCGTTGGTAAACTTAACTGTTGGATTAATGACGCAAGAGCACGAATTGGATGTTTATTTCTGTGAGAGACCAAAAAAAAAAACCATCCGTACAATTGGAATGTACAAAGATTTCAAAGAATGTTAAGGGAAGAATAAAGAGATTAGTCATAGAATTGAGGAAGAATAGAGAGAATAGAAATTATTGTGAGAGAAATTGGGAGTAGAAGGAAAATTTTTGGCAAAAAAAAAAAATTTATATATATAAAAAAAATTAAAAAAAATTTTCTCGGTTTTTCGCTTTACAAGTTTCCGTGTTCTTACATTCTTTTATTAGTTTTTCCATAATTTGCTCAGATTTCACAGTTAATTTCTTATATCACATTTAGAAATGCGCTTTGAGCCAGATCTTTCTTTTAAAGCTAATAGAGCGCTTTTTCATCATAGATTCGGTCTCGAAACCTTGAATAAAAAGAGAATCATTCCTTAAAATGATTTTCTTTGGACGAAGAGTCGGGTAGTTGATTTTATAATTAAGTGCTAATCTTTTTTTATCTACATAGAAGCCGTATTTCTATTTTTTTTTTTAGAATTTTAAATTAAATAGCGCACCAAGTTCATTTCACTAATAATTGTGGGTTTTACATGCCATCAAAATATTCAGAATCCAGGACGAGAGAAGACATAAAAGATTAATCTTACATATAATTAACATGGTGCAATATCTTAATAATTGGAGAGGGGAGTTATTCTTGTGAACAAAACATATAAAGAAAAAGATCAAGAGAGAAAAATAAATAAATATAATCCTGTTGTGTTTTTATATATATTAAATATAAAAAAAACATATAATAAAAATAATACGAATCGTAATAACTAACTTATACACTTCTACATTTAACTCATCTCAATTCCTATCAATAATAATTAATTCAATAATTCAATTTATAATCATACTTCTCATAGCAGTAATATTCAATATAAATTAAATAAAAATCTTATTGTTCAATTTTACTTAAAATATTAATAAATTATACATAATAATGATAAAATATACTATATTATACCTAAGTAAATAAATAGTAAATTAGCAAGCAATAAAGGATAAGTAGCCTCACGATAATTCTATTATATATTTATGGTATCTATTATCTACTATCTCACTAAAAATTCCCCCGTCTTATAATACGCGATATATAGCCAACATCTTATATAAACATGCTCCATATATATATATAACTATTAATATTTAACTACTATAATATATATACTACTATATATTATTAATTATATATTCTATTATATAGTATATATATATATAAAATATATATATATGATAATTATATATATATATATATATATATATAATATATATATATATAATATATTAATATATACTATGAAATATATATACGATATATAATAATATATATTACTTCTTATAATAATATCATAATAATTAACTTTAAGTTATATATACTACATATATATGTTAATAATAATTTAATTAATATTACTGATATATATATATATATATATAATATAATATAAGTAATTATTAAATATAATTATATTATAATATAGTATATATATATATATATTAATGTATATATCCCTCATAACAACACTAGCGATTCCACTCACGTTACATTCCTTACGTATATTGCCGAAAGTATGCGAAATCAATATATATCTAGCTATACATAGGTGACCATATAATAGAATAAACGTAATAACAGCCCGCTTATTGGGATGAGTTATAGTAATATAAAACAGTATATATATATGCCTATAGTCATAGCAATATATATTTAATTATAGCTATACTAATATTAATTACTTGCAAGATATATGTGTAACATATTACCCAGATGTTTTATACTAAGATACTACTGGTTAGACTCAGCTATATATATATATATAGTATATGTGATATATTAATAGAAAGGTGATAAATAATTATTTCTTGGAACTGAATTTTCTACCATATGACTCAAGCTATCCTCCTAATCTCAATCTACTAATAAAATCATATGTTCAAAATAATTATGTATTTACATTCATAAATATATTGCGAGAATTAGTTTGGTGTGTAGTTGACAGAGAGAGTGTTGAAGGCACAACTGAACCCGAGTAAGCTAGAGAGAGACTATAGACGAGCAGTATGAGTATGAATAGACGTGAAGTATAGAGTAGAGATAATGGAGAGATAGCATTAGATGAAAGAGATAAGGATAGAGTAGATAGTAGGATGAGAGAGAGTAATAGATAGAGAGATAATTATTTTTTACTATACATTAATGTATTTTATAATTTATTATTATTTATATTATTATTTAATTATTATTATTATTATTAAGGTTATTTTAAACCTATATATTATATATTATTATATATTTATGTATTTATTTATTATTACTTTATAGTTATATATATAATTTTGAGTGTAATGTGTGTATTAGTAAAACCTTATTTGGTATTACTTATTATTGAACTGTATTTAGATTTAAGTTATATTTTAACTTAAGTTACCAACAGGGTAGGGGTTATATAAAATTCACATATTCCAAATGATATAGTAGTCCAATTTTGTAATTATATGACACTGATCACGCCACGATTATATTCAATCAATAATTCCCATCTGGCAATAGCTAATCACATTTCTTAAAGAGATGAGTAGACATATACTCTTTGCTGAACATAACCCCAAAATCTTAACTTTAATATATATTTTTGTCTTTTTAATTATTATATAGTGCACCATTAGTTAGCTTTTAGTATAATGTCTTTTTTCTGTTACATTCTGCGATAGCATCCAAACTTGTAATGTATTTGGATCTGGTGGCCAGATCTGTTTTTTGCTCGATGTGATGGATGTAGCTGCGTAATCAGCGAGAGAGCACCACCGTTAAATTTTTATATGGAAATATTGCAGTGATACATCGTTATTACTATTGCACAATGCTGAATTCTCATCCGGTGCATGGCGCCAAATTTTCAAGAATGTTAAAGTGTTTCTATTAGAATTTTATTTATATTTTTTTTTCGAATTTACGTGGCGCGGGAGTAGTCTTTCTATATAGGCAGCACTGCTATAGCCTATTCGCTCTCTTCATCCGAAACCGCGAGAGGATATGACATGCTCTAAAAAAATTACAAAATCATTGAAATGAAAGTATAGGCATGAAATTTATTATATTTATTTGGTATGTATATTAAATGAACCCAAACTGTGTAAAAAAAAATTATCCTAAGGAGGACATTTGCAACACTATTCACAAAATATATATATATATATATATATATATATATATATATATATATATATATATATATTTTTATAGTATACTATAAATATATGTATTATATATATAAAAATATATATATATATATATATATATATATATATATATATATATATATATATATATATATATATATATATATATATATATATATATATATATATATTTTATATATATATATATATTATATATTATCTTATCTTCATCTTCCTCTTTTCCCCAAGACTGGGGGTAAGGTGCGTGACAAGCATCGGAAAAGAAAAGTAGTAGAAGAATATGACACAAGTCGAAAAGAAAGCCCAGCCTTACCGCCCCCTCTACCCATTAGTGAGAACTCGTCGCAGTCAGAAAATCCACCCTAGAGCTTTACGGGACCGCGACGGACCCTCGCTATGGCATATCGTCAAGTGTAGGGTTCATCCCCGCCCAGGTGGGGCACAACCATACTCCTCACAAAACCCCGCCATTCACTCCTATTATGCACCTTTATTCTCGCCTCTGCCAAACTCACATTTCTCTCCTTCAGACATTCGTTTACTGACTCAATCCACTTTTTCTTCGGTCTCCCAGCCGGTCGATTCCCAACACACTCACCACTATACATCCGCTTAACCAACCGACTGTCATTCATCCTTTCCACATGACCAAACCATCTCAACGTACTTTCATTTATTCTCTCATTTACCCCTTTCTTCACACCACACAACTCTGATACGTTCATTCCTCATTTTATCAATTCTTCTCACACCTAGCACGCCCCTAAGATTGTCCATCAGAACACATTGAACTTTAGATCTATACCTCTTATTCCAGACCATAGTCTCACTACTATACAATAACACAGGTAACAACATACACCCTCATGTAAGACCCTAGCTCACTCAAGACATAGTCCTCACATTGACCAGCGATATAATTACATTTTGCATCAGCCACCTTCCTGCCATTCACAACTTTCCTACTACACTCTGCATCATCCGTTTCCTTTTTCATCCAACATATATCCTAAATATTTAAACTCAGACACTTGTTCCAGCTGCTCACCATCTAACATAACTTCACACTGAGGACTGTCCTCACTCACAACCATAACCTTACTCTTATCTACGTTTACTTTCAAACCCCTCCTTTTACACACCCTGCCAAATCTCTCTACCAATCCTCTCAAACCCTTCAGATTCGCCACACAAAAATCATCCGCAAATAATAGGTAGGGCACCCTCCACTGATAATCTCCATTCTCCATCATTCTAACACCATTTCCTGCCAAACCCCTCTAATTCTTTCATAGCCCCATCCATATGCAAATTGGATAACCAAGGGGACATAACACATCCCTGTCTCACTCCGCTATTAATATTAAACCAATCACTTTTGACACCATTTATTCTTACACAAGCTTCACTATCGTTATACATACTTTTGATTCCATTCAGAAGCCTACCACCAACACCATATATCACTAACACTTGCCAAAGAGCTTCCTATTAACTTATCATACGCCTGTTGCAAATCCATAAAACCTAAATACAATTTATTCTTCTTCTCCCCATTTTCTCAGTCATTTGTTTCATAAGATTTGATCCACACATCCTCCATCTCCTAAACGCACCTTGTCCTTTACCAATCAGTCCTTCAGTCACTTGACGCACTCTTTCGACTAAAATACCAGCATATATCTTCCCTACAACACTCAATAAACAAATTCCCCTATAATTCCTATAGTTCCCTTTATCTCCCTTACCCTTATATAAGGGTACTATTACTGCTCTTCTCCAACTCCTCGAAACTATACTCCCTCCATAAACGCTGACACAACTTCAAAATCCAATCAATTACCATTCCGCCTCCGTTCTTGACTGATTCAAACTGCACTGACCACCGCAGCTTTACCATTCTTCAACTTTTTCATTCTACCCATTACCTCCTCCTCTTGCTAATGACCTCATCCCCAAAACACCTATTCCTTCTTCTAGCACCATCAAACCCACACACATTCACTATCACCCTTCATTATCAATATACACATTTTCGAAGTGTTCTTTCCACACTCCCCTCACATCCATTTCATGTTACAAAAGCACTTCATCCCTATTCATTATTCTAAGCAGGTTCCCCTTATTCTCATTCTAACCTTTTGCGCTTCTTTCCAGAAAAGCTTCCTATTCCCCCTTTGTAAGTCCCCATACATCCTCCTTCCAAACTGTCTATTTACCTCTTCTTTCTCCTACGTATGCACCTTTAGTATTTCTTTTTCCTCCTTATATACTTCCAAACATCTTCTTTGAAACTTCATCATTGGCCTTTAGTATATTCAACTACGCTCTTTTTACTTTTAACCGCTTGCATACCGTCTTCATTCCACCACCAATGCATATTCTACCTCTAACTTAGCACATCCACATAGTTCCTTTGCACTGCTAACTGCTTCCTTCATTTGCTCCCAGATTTGTTCTGTTTCAACTTGTTCACATTCAACTGATTTACTTGCGAGTGCTCTTAGATACTTATCCTTATTACTTTGTTCACTTTACTTCACCTAATTCTACCCACTTCTCTTCTTTATCACCTCCTCTCCATCCAAGCACCCACTAACTTAATTTTACATAGAACAACATAATGATCCGATAAACCCATTAATAGTCCTCACTGATTTAACATCCAACACATACTTCAACATCTCCTTCACCAACACAAAATCAATCATACTTTTCACTTCGGAACCATCTCTACCTATACCAACTCTAGTAAACTTATAGATACTCTTGTGTTTTAAAGAAAGTATTACTTACACACATACCTCTCTCCTCACAGAAGTCAATCACCTTCCTACCATTCTCACTTTCTCCCGACACCCGTTATACCATCTCTTTTCTGATCACTTATCCAACCATTTAGGACCCCCAACACAATCAATCTAAAGCTCCTACTCGCCCCATCCAAAACATCATTCAGATTATCCCAGAAAATCGTGCTCTCTTCAACATTTCCATCAGATGGACCATACGTCACAATCACACATACCTTGACCTTTTCAAACTTAAATTTATCCATTAGAATTCCAGTACTCACACACACAAAGTCTACCATAGCTCTGTACCACAAGTCACTCATTAAAATTGCAACTCCTTCTCTCCCCCTCTCATTCCTTTCCACACCAGCACACCACTCATTTTCCTTATATCTTTGTTTCAGTCACAGCGAGCAAATCAAATTTGCCCTTTCTAAATACATCCATCACCTCTCTCCTCAACATTTATTCCTCTGACATTCCATGTACCCATACGATTCATACATTTTCGCAGGTCTGATGGCGGATCAAGTGACCATCTCCGAGGCATGTATCATCTAGCAATAGATAGGTAGTAGTGGGCAGCCAACCCAAGTACCACCGTCCCTTAGTCGCCTTCTACGACACGCAGGACATATGATGTGGGCAATTCTTTCTCCCCCGCACATAGGGATATATGTAGTAGGGATGTTTGTAAGATGTTTGGAATTTCTGTAAGATGTTGTCTAGAAGAGGGGCGAGGACGTTAAATATGTGTATATGATATGTGGATAAATGGTGGTCAGTAAGATGTTGGCTGGTGAATGAGTGTGAAGAAAATGAACGCAAAAGAGAAGGCGAACCATTAAAAATGGGAGGTAATTTCATCGCTTCGAGTATGCATATACTCTCCCTATATATATATATATATTAGTGATGGGACGATTCCAAATTTCCAGCCGATGCCGATTCCGATACCAGTCAAAAGTGCCGATTCCGATTCCAATTCTTTATATATATATTTGTATATATATATATATATATATATATATATATATATATATATATATATATATATATATATATATATATATGAAAGAAGAAATATATATATATTTATATATAGTTATATATATATATATATATATATATATATATATATATATATATGCTTAATTTTGCTAAATCAACTAATTTTAGATATTTAAAACCTTATAAATTAATGTTATAGAATTCTCTTATATTTAATCTTTGCTAAAGAAATAATTAGTTAATTACTTTCATTTATTTAACCACTGTGTGGCCAGTAATATTTAAAATCTTACAATAAATGAACAATTTTTCTTTTTTTTTTGTTTAAAAAAATTTTTTTATTTTAATTACTAAAAGTAAGATGTTGGGTAAAATTATCATTATTATTTGTAGTTAAATTATGACTCTTACCATTTCTGGAGTATCCGAATTTTTAGGAGAATAAATTGAACCTCCAATTCTGAAGAGTCTTTCACTTTCCACGGAAAAAGGGACGAGCTTGAATATTTTCTAGCAAGGACACCCAACAATTTGTAAAGGTTCTATGACCACCATTGTAAGGGACTTTCTGAATTTTTAATGTTTCATATTTTTATATTGGCTGATTTCTACTTTTATAACATCTTCAATTTTTTCAATATATGTGTCTTTCTCCTTGGGAATGAGTTTTTGTTGTTTTTAAAGTTTTTTTCTTGAAAAGAAACTTTTAAAACTGAAGTTAAAACTATTATCTTCAGTATCACTTTTTTCACCCCATTCTGTTGATAAATGAGAAGAATCTGAAGATTGGTTTAAAGTAGTGAAACTGTTTTCCTTTCCTTATACAACATATATCTTCGCACATTCATTGCTTAAAAATTCTTCCACTCTTTATATTGTTATAATCATCCTCAAGGAATGTAATTTTAAAGCGTGGATCAAGATAGGTAGCAAGCACAAGATTCTTATCAGTAAAGTAAATGCTGAATCTATTTTTAACTGAATTTTTCCCTGCTGATACTGTAGACCCAAGTCCCCCAAATGTCAATTTTTCACTTTTCAAAATAAATGCAAATCATTCTCATATTTTATTGCCGATGCCATTGATTCCTTGTGGCTCAATAAATTTGTACAATCAACAAAATTTTTAGTATTTTTAGCAATTTTTCAAGAACTTTCCATTGTTTTTAAGCATACAGGTTTTGGAATGATCACTGCAATAGAAAATAGAGCCAGTTTCTGCCCTGTAATTTAAAAAGATATGATACTTGGCTATGACATCT
>JABUQX010108080.1:30000-32500 GCA_015478945.1 Trachelipus rathkii | reverse complement strand
CCATTTAAATACTCGCTAAGCCTATTAACACCTTCCTTGAAGAAAGGAATAAGGTTTTCGGTTTTCATATACACAAACATATATTACTATATTTTTACTCAGTCTCGACTCTTGACAGGTTTTCTATTTCTCCCCCATCTTCCCCAATCATTTTCAAGATTCATTTGCACTAGTTTTTTTTTTCCTACAAACAATTTCCATCTGCAATTCATAAGATGTTTTCTTTCTTTAGTTTTTGATATCTCCTGATCTTGTCTTGTATTGTCCCTTTTCTATTTTAAAGCAGTTTTCGATTTTGCATTTGTGCTTACGCTCGATAAGAAATGCTAATCCAGTTTTAGCACGAATTTTGGGCATAATCGAAAGTTTGTTTACATATATTTTGATCAGCTGTTGTGATGGAGCACGTGGTTTTGGAATAAATAGAAATAAAAAAAAATAACAAATGGTTTTTATTACAAATAATTGATCAACTATTGTGATGGAGTTTATCGATTTGGAAGAAATTAGATTTAAAGCTAATTTCATGAAAGAAACATTCATGAAATCAAACGACATACTACGCCGCTATCTTGTTTGTTTACATTTTTTGGTAAGAATTTTCCTTAAATTCGGTAAGCACGGGAAAGAGCAACCTTACAGAATTAAGGAAATTCCTTACATTTGGTGAGACTTCCTAAATATAGGTTACCCACATAATCGAATGCAAACTTTAGCATTCCTTACGTTTCTAAGCAGAAAATGCAAATCAAAACTTAGGAAATAATAATGATGCAAAATCTTTCACAAGGACATATGAACTTGAACATACAGATTTTTTAGGAAGCTTGAATTCACCCAAAGACGTTTGTGTAAATGAGTGTTTTCTATATATAAACAGGGATGGGAAAATAATTTGCAAATACGGTAACCTAACATCCATGTAGTATAATTGTGAAAATTTAAAAAAAATACAAAACGAGTACACTTATTCAAGCAAATCTAAAACTTAAAAGAAACTAATGTTAATAATATTCTTATTTAAAACCAAAAGTTAGAAAAGAGAAGGAAAACTTACTTTCCCAACCATTTCTGAAACCTCGGTATCTGTAAATACTGTAACATTCTCGAGATTAAATTCTGAAATAAGATTCAGTCCTGATCTCTCTGAGAAGGGGAAAACCGAGCTAAAATAAGAGAATCCTTCCACAAAAATTGTATTTTTGGGATCTTGGAAAGTCTTCGTAATACATCTGATAGAAAAAAAAAAAAAAAAAAATTCAAGAACACCAACATTTTTCTTTTGGATAAAATTTTAATAACTGAAATATTTTAATAATTAATGAAAAAGAATATGAGAGATAAAACATAATTAAGACTGAATGAAGATATGCAGTATGTACAAAATTGTGAAAAACAATTTTCCTTAAACTATGTTAACATATAAAAGTCAAAATATTTTTAATTATATTAAAGAAATCCTACATTAATATTTAATTCAAATCTGTAATCTTGTTCAAGCAATATATATATACATTACCATTGCACATTCAAGAACCTGGTTTTTGCAAAGAGAAAAGAAAAGATTCTCTTTAAACAGAAACATTAACTTCTCAATAAATTCAAACAACTCCTCACATTGCTGAATTGTAATGCAATCAAATACGTCTGAGAGAATAAAATTGAGAAAAGTCATAAGCATAAATCAAGACGAACATTAATGCAAACTCTATAAAGAAAATAAATAAATAAATTCATGAAGTAAACTATTAAATAGTAACAGTATTGCCTAAAATTAAAGGAAGTAAACAGGAATGTAATCTTCAATTAGGGCCTCCAACTATAAAAAATCCTTTAACAAGAAAATGAAGCTTCAATTAACAAAGACAAAATCATTTATACTTTTTGAAAATAATATTAACACCTTACCTTGACAATAAATTTAACTTGCTCTAAATCTGCTTTTCCATTTGCACATATTTTTTTCAAAACAAAGTCTCTGCATGCTGCTTCAATGTAACATTTATGTTCTCAATTGTAATAGCACACACAATAATAATAATAATAATAATAATAATAATAATAATAATAATAATAATTAGTGATGGGACTATGAATCAGAATCTTTTCTGGAATTTGCATTGGAATCAGAATGAGCATTTTTTGTTAGAATCAAAATCAAAATTGAAAATTATTTTGACAGCATGATGAATAGAAATCAGCATCCGAAATTTTAGAATTTCTCAATTGCAATCTGAAATTATTTTGGCATTGTCCCTATATAAAATAATAATAATAATAATAATAATAATAATAATAATAATAATAATAATAATAATAATAATAAATAATAATAATAATAATAATAATAAAAAAATTTCATGGACCATGGAATATAATAATGTATACCATCAAACGGGGAAACTTCAGAAAAAATAATGCAATTTTTTCGAAAATAAGTGTAACTTAAAAACTATAACACTTACATTTATAGTTATAAAATATGTTAATAAAATATGGG
>JABUQX010108080.1:0-22500 GCA_015478945.1 Trachelipus rathkii | reverse complement strand
CCCAATATAACTTAGCCCCAGACTTTAGAATATATATATATATATATATATATATATATATATATATATATATATATATATATATATATATATATATATATATATATATATATATATATATATATATTTATATATATATCTGGGGATGGGGAGTCGGAAAATAAATCACCCACCTCAGATGATATTAAAAAACAACACCTCACTTTCTGGAGCCTAATTATTTTAAACTGGGAATTTCAACTCCAATGGAAAATTATACACACAATATATTTTGTATGATTATATATATATATATATATATATATATATATATATATATATATATATATATATATATATATATATATATATATATATATATAAAGCCATTTTCGTTTTTGCATTTGTTCTATGAAAAGCTAGAGTTTAGCGCCTGTTGCCAGTTGATACCAAAAATCATGAAATACCAATCAAACAAGAATTTTCCTTTTTAACTGAAAGGTTGCTATTTCCTGTGCTTGCCGAATTTAAGCACGTTTCTACGAAAAATGTAATGAACCAGATGTGGTATTATATCTGAATTTGATTTAAATGTTTCATTCAATAAAATCAGCTTTTAAATCTAATTTCTTCCAAATGGATAACTCCATCACAAATAGTTGATCAATTACTTGTAATATAAACCATTTATTTTTTTTATTTCTGTTTATTTCAAACCACGTGCTCCATCACAACAGCTGATTCCAATTGTTTAAAAACAAAAAGTAAACCTAGCACGAAATTGTGGTTTTAAACAGAAAATTAGTGCTAAAACTGGGCTTAGCATTTATTGAGCGTAAGCACTAAATGACATGACAAAAATAAAAATTTTAATTTTTACTTAATATATAGTAACTATTTATTATATTAAATAATTATAGCTACATATGAAATGTCAATAATAGAATGGAACATTGGTAATATATATCCCGATTCACCCCATCATCAATTTACGTAAGTAACTGACTGCTGAGCCCCGTGATTTAGCCAACAATACTATTAACAAAAATTTACTACCAGCTTAAAGCTAACATACTCGAGTGTATACATTGAAAAATAATTAAAATCCATCCACAATTTTTCATTTTATAACAAAGTTAAAAAAACTTACATTTTTCAAAAGTCTATTGAAGGGCATTTTGTATCCTAATTTATTACATTTTTAAAAGATAAAACCAGAATAAAATGATCTAATAAACTATAGAATACCACGCATACTTAAATAGTAATTTTTTTTTTTAATTATTATTTCTATTTTATTTAAAGTGGACCTAATCACCCCTCTAAAAGAGGTGGGCCCGGTCATCCCGCCTCGACACTCATATAGGCTCATAGAATTGATGATTAAAATTAATTGATTTTTCAATTGCAACTTCCTAACATTAGTTAGATTAGACTTGCATGATAGTCCACTGATATTTTTTTATATTATCCTGTAATTGTCTGGTCTGTCACTGAGCAGCTGAACAACTTGTTTGTAAAGGGTACAATCGTATTCATTTTTGCACTAAATTCAGGTAATTAGTACAGGCAATCAGGAGCTAAAGAAGTCTTATGGATGTTAAGTGAAGTATGTTTATGATAAAGATCTCAAATCTTCTGTTCTTCAACTGTAGAAGGATTTAAAGAATGAACTTTTAAGATTTAGGCACCATTAAGGTCATAATGATTTGATTGTACTAAATTTTCTATTATATATAGAGATTAGTTCAAAAGAAATGTCCATGTTGATACTCATCTTGTAGTTAGAGAAAATGGATCCACAGAATATGAAACAGGAGTGAGTAAGATTTATATTTGAACCACAAACTGCCCATGGGATGCTTTTCTTTAATCTTAAAGAACTGTTTAAATTGAGTTTGTTATTAATAAAGATATAAGAAACTTCTGCATTGGGAAAGTTTTTGTTTAAGATGTTTCTAATCTGAAAGGGAAGATCACTGGAAAGGGGTCCAATGTGAGGAATGGTTGGCTAAACAGGAAGTTTAGGAACATCATATGCAGTAGTTTTAGGGCGACAATTAAATTAGTTTTCTTTTTACATTACATAGAAAATATTATTTTCCAATTATTTTTTTTTTAATTTAAATATTTTAATTTTTGCATTTTTTAAAAATAGAATCATTTGATTTAACTGGTGAAAAACTAATATATTTGGGTTATAGTTATTAAATACATTTTGACCAAAGGTCTTTCATCCTTGTAGAGAACAGCCAAAAAGTTACATTTTTCCTTAATATATTTTTACTAAAAGATAAATCTTAATGATATGCTGATTCGCAAAAAACTCAAAAGAATTTTTTGATACCATTTTTGTAAATATATGTTTATAGTTTTAATGTACTAGTTATGTAAAATTAATTCACCTCAGTAAAACTATTACCTTTGCTTTTCTTTAAAATATATAGCTACATAAAATAAACGAAAACCCATTAAAAAAATCCAAATAATTTTTTAAAACCATTAAAAACAAAAATTAAATGTTTATTGTTTTAATACAGTATTTACATGAACCCAAATCAGTAATACTCCACAATTACCCAATTTTAATACAGTAATTACATGAACCCAAGTCAACACTGCTACACAATTACCCTTTATCGATTTAATACTGCATTTATACGATTTATATTCACCTGAGCTCCATAATTACCAAATACTCACAGGAATAGGCCTAGTCTCATTATCACAAAAGCCTACTCAGAGACCCTATGCCTGGAGTCTAAAAATCAAAATTAGGCCTGTCATATAACCTAAAACTATAATTATCCTAAAGCAAACTCATTTCTATTAGCACGAACCAAAAACCCTCAATTGTTTCGATTTATGAAACACACCATTAATTACAATTAACACAACAAAAGATCAAACCAAACCACCAAAGTTGAAAGTTATCGATTGTGGAGTCGGTGAAGTCAGAGTCGCTTTTTACAAAAGTTTTCATGGTTGCCAGGGCCCTGTTGTCTGAAAGTATCGACAACCCAAATGGACCTATTCAGACTGCATCAATCGAACATAATTTAATAAAAACTCTTATTAACTTCCACATGTATTTCTTTTATTTCATGCATTCATTTAATATCGGTTTTCCGCTTTTTGAAATTCAAAGTTTTGTTAATTTATCCGACTTCAGTGAGTTTTCAAAATTCGGTTTCCATTATTTTATGCAACTCAGTAGCTATAGATAGTTTTCACTTTTCAGTGACATATATATATAGCTGCGTTCGTGGAAGCCCGACTGCAGCCCGGACGGGCACTCAGGCTCACATGCATCGTTTTTAGAGCCCGTTTGCGCACTTCTACGTCATGTAAACGTCACAGACAGGCGCCCGTTCTTACATCCTCGAATTCGGGAATTAGCAAACGGGCGGGCTCGCGGATGAATCATTTGTTTACAAACAAATCTTTTTTATAAAACATGTGTTTGAAATGCTTGTCAAAAGTTTTTTTAATATTTTAGTTAACTTTTATGTTAAGTGTACTAATATATCGTATCATTTCATAAATTAGATACATATAAGTACAAGAATATATTATTTTAATAGCCAGTGATATTTTAATAGCAGATTTCAGTACGTATTTTTATTAGGCCACACCCAGGTATTAGGAATACGGCCGATAATGATAAGTCTGGAGAGATTCTCATTTTTTATTATATATATATAGATATATGAGATGATATAGATATGAGGTAGAGTATATATGATATGATGAGAGAGAGTAGATAAGATGAGAGCAGATATAAGAGGAGAGTATGATATATATATATAGAGGAGAGATATATATATATATATATGTATATATGATATGATAATTCTACCTAGAGGTTGTCACCCAGATTTTTAAGAAAATCACACGCACTGAAAAATAATGAAATGAATGAGTATGAAAACAAAATGTCTCATTCTTTTATATAAAAAGAGAGTCTAAAGTTGTTGAAAATCCTATAGACTTTTCAATATTAATCGATCCAGGTTAGGTCTCATCCTCTAAGTCAGGTTGTGATTAGTTTTGTTAGGTTAATAAGAAGAGAGAAAGTAATTTATTCAAAACATTAGTATAAAATCCATTGTATTTATTCATCCTGATCTCACCTGCTGTTGAATGATGGTAAGAACTGACCACAGATGTTTTTTCTGTAGATTTTAATGTATTATTATTGACATTTTTATTATGTATAGAATGAATTTAAATATAATAAATAGTTACTTATATTAAGTAAAAACCAATAAAATGAAATTTGATAAAAACATTAATCTCAAAAAGGTCAAAATTTTTGGTTGAGATAGTAATCAAGACCACTAGAATTTTATTTGCTTGCATTATTACTTCTTGTGTTAGTTGTTAATAAAATAGTATTATAATACATTTATATCAAGTAAAAATTTAAAATATAAATGAATTATATATAAAGATGAATTTAAATAATAATATTTACGTATTATTATTGACATTTTTATATATAATTAATTTTAAAATATAATAAATAGGTTACTTATATTAATAAAAACTAAAATAAAAATGAAATTTACATAAAAAATACGAATTCCAAAGTGTCTTTTGAGCGGAGAAGGGTGAATCGGAACATCTTATTTTAATTCTTATTTTATGCACTATGTATATTTATTGATTATTATTAATTTAATATGACAACAACTATTATATCACAAAATGAAAATATAAAATTAACTATAATACAGTATAATTGTTAGATATCCATCCACCTCAATAGGTCCGACTTCACCCTCCAAGGTCAGTTTGTTTGAGCTATTAAAACTTTATTATTAGAACTATGATTGACATTTTTTTGTGTGCTTATTACCAATATAGTATCTTTGAATTCTCAGAAAAATTGTGAGTAATTTATTGATGAGAGATTTTGTAATTTTTTATGTCCCAAAAATTTCAAGTTCAGAGAAAGTTGAGTTGTTTTTTATAGTAATAGTAAAGGCCTTACTATGCCAGCTTGCCACTAAACAATTTTCTAAAAACGTAACTTTTTCTTGAACTGAGAAATTTTTAACTTAGAAAATTTTAAAAATATACATCGATCTAAATAGAATAGTCACCAATTCAAAAGTATTAGGGGAAAGTTGGGAGACGAAGTTATACCTAAGGTGGTCCAAGTCACCCCACCTGACGCTATAGTATATAGACAGAGATAGAGAGAGTAGAGATATGTATATATATATATATATATATATATATATATAGAGAGAGGGAGAATTAATAGTATATAGATATATATATATATATATATTATATATATATATATATATGTGATAGATATATATATATATATATATATATGCAGTAAAGTCCAGATTTTGATCACCTTCGTACTTCTTGTATATGTTGTTTGCCAATGCCTTACAATATCTAATGTCAACTGAGTTTATATTTTTGTAGTTATTATATATATATATATATATATATATATATATATATATAGTATATATAGAGATATATATATATATATATATATATATATATATATACATACAGTATATATATATATGCATATTTGTAGATTACTCTGCACAGACTACTTGAAAAATTGTTTGAAAGTTAAAAAGTAACTTTTAATGGTATTTTTTTCATGTTTCTGGAATTATGCTGAAGCTTATTCACTAAATAATTTTTAAAACTTAATTATTGAAATAATTAAATGTTATTTCTGTAAATATGTGTTTAAACGCTCATAAGTTTATAAAATTTAATACTATTATAATATCGTTATTATAAGAGAAGGTAATTTCTTTATTGGTGTCGATCTGTAGTAAGGAGGATGATTGATGATTTTTCGGGGGATGCTGTCATTCGGTTAGTATGGAGCCAGTTTTCAAAATTGAGGATGTATTCTTGGGTATGTCGAGTGACTGTGGGAACATCCTGGTCTTGTGAAAGATATATATATATATATATATATATATATATATATATATATATTATACATATATATATATATATATATATATATATATATATATATATATATATATATATACATATATATATATATATATATATATATATATATATATATATATAGCAAAGGATAAAACTTAAATTCATAAGGACTTAGATTTTACTATGTAAGTTTAATTGCCTCTAGTAAGGAATAATGAAGGATATTTAAAAAATTTCAAATAATTTTGATAAATTTCAAGTATAGCATGCAAATGAATTTTATTAGTAAAAAGTGTAAGGTTTTTCATATATAGTTTATTAAAATGAGTTTTATGTATGAATTTGGATTGGCTTAAGTTTGTGGACCAAGAAAAATTTGGGTAAATTATATAAGATGCTATATAACACCTTGCAACAACATAACATTTTTTACACAAACTGATACAAGAGCTAGTAAAAGTAAGATAAACAAGGATAGATTTTTGAGATTAATTTATTTTTTTATGAAAAATTAGTAGTAGAATGTCCAATCTTTTCAGCAAATGACTTTGACTGATGAGAATGGAGTGGCTATTCAAATGTATGTTAATGAAGAAGAAAAATATAGATTGGAAACTGGTTAGTATTGTTGCATATATTAAATTTAATTACAATTTATAATATTAATTATGTATTGTTTGAAATTTAAAAACTTTGTGAATTATATGATATATATAGTTAAGGTTATATATATATGTATATATATATATATATATATATAAGTATATATATATATATATATATATATATATATAGTAGTATATATATATAAAGTGCTACATAACCCAAATATATATATGCCTACTCAAGAATTTTGACCAAGAGCCGCCAATGATATATATATATATAGGTAGATATATAATTATATAGTTAAAAATATATATATATATATATATATATATATATATTAGGGATGGGCGGGATAGTGAATTAGCCGGATAGCCGGATACCGGATATCCGGCTGGAAGTTAACCGGATATCCGGCCGGATATCGGATAGTGAATTAGCCGGATAGCCGGACGGATATCCGGCAGTCTGTTATATAGCGTCGGGCGGTGACTAAAAAAAAAAAAAAATGTAGTACTACAAGTTTTATTTAGATTATCTTTAATCCTAGAGAGTTTTTATATTTTTAAAATATAATAAATAGTGTATAAACACCTTAATACATTTGAAAAATGCGAATTTTTTTTAACTTTGTTTTAAATGAAAAGTATGCATGATTTTAATATATATTTTTCAGTATATATTGAGTATGTTTAGCTTTAAACTGGCAAACTAAATTTTGTTCCAACAGTGCATAGTGGTTAAATCGTTGTCTAACTTTGCCTTCGATCATCTCTCATAAAATTATATGTTGATAAGAATTTAAATTACTTGTTATTCTTATTTCCTTGCAGCTTATTATTATTGAGCTTACTTTTATTAATGTGGTAGCTAATTTAAATATAAATAAACTGTTACTCTACATTAGGTAAAACAAAACAAAATGAAATTTATATGAAAATATGAATTCAAAAAGAAGTCAAAACTTGTCTCATTTAATGGGTAATCAAACACATTTTATTCTTATTTATTTATCATTATTGAAATTTTAATTACTTATTACAATTTTAAGAGACAAATAATTTATATAAGCAAAAATTAAAACATAAAACTGAATTACATAAAGAGAATGAGTAAGAGGCCTAATTACTCTGCATGGTGGTCCGACCTTCAAACTGAGTCTAAAATTTGCTTTTGATTATTTTAATTAAACTATGATTATTAGAATTACATTATTATTTTTTGTGTGCTTATGACCTACTATAGGGCCTTGATTTTCAGGAAAAAAAAATTCAAAAAGTGCATTAGGGGAAAGTGGGGAGACGAAGTTATACCTAAAGTGGTCCACGTCACCCTGCCCAACGCTATATTAGATTATATATATAGAGATATATATATATATATATATATATATATATATATATATATATATATATATATATATATGTACAGCCCTCAGATTAGGTGCCCCTGTATCTAAAAAAAAAAAAAACACTATCTACATAAAAACTTAATATATTTTTGAATTCAGCGTACATTGTAATGTAAGAACTAAAAAATAACACTTTCATCCTTGTGTTTGCTCAACTAAATATTATGAATCACGTTTCAAACTTAATTTAAAACATGATACCTATATAAAAAGAAATCGTTTTCCTTATATCTTTTCAATACTTTAGGGAAACTAAAATAATGGCAAAAATTAAAAATTAAAAATAAAAACAGTTAAATTAAAATTGAAAACAAAATCTAAGATAGTTAGGCTTAGGTCGTCGTCATCAAAAAAATTAATTTCTAGAACATCTATCATTATAGAGTGTGTGTGTGTGCGCGCGCGTGCGCGTATGTTCGCCTTAAAATGGGGGCCAGGCCTTTGAGTACTCAGCAATTATGGGATGAGAAAACCGGGTGTTTTAAAACTACGCTTGAAGCGTTCTTTTTTGGGGACGTGGATGGCCTAGTGGTTAGAGCATCCGGTTGTTGTTAACTCAGCAACGCGGAGTCCAACGTTCGAATCCCGCTGACGAAGAGTAAAATCTTCTGTGACTCATTCATTTAGAATGGCCGAGGAAGGTTAGCGAAGTAACGCCGAACATGCATTTAAGAGAGTTAATACGAATGCCGAAAGTCACTAACCTTGCGAAAACCTGGCGTAAGTGAGAGAGATGTTCCTCTGGGGAAGAGCTGGCTATAAGGAGATCGTCAAGATAAGCAAACACAAAAGGCAGTCCACGGAGCACGGAATCGATGAACCTCTGGAAAGATTGGGCTGCATTCCGGAGGCCGAAAGGAGTTCGGAGAAACTCAAACAAGCCGAAGGGAGTTACTACGGCCGTTTTGTGAATATCGGCAGCATTTACTGGAATTTGGTAAAAAGCTTTCACCAAATCAATTTTCGAGAAGATGGTACATCCCGAAAGATTTGCGGTAAAATCTTGCAGGTGCGGAATTGGATAACGGTCTGGGCGTGTAATTGCATTAAGACACCTGTAATCCCCGGTAGGGCGGTAATCACCGTTAGGTTTAAGGACGAGGTGAAGAGGAGAGGCATACTCAGAATTTGAAGGTCGAATTATACCTTGCTGAAGAAGGGTATCAAACTCAAGCTTGGCAGCTTTAAGTTTGTCGGGAGCAAGGCGACGTGCATGCGCAAAGGGAGGTCTGCCTGAAGTCTCAATGTGGTGGACCACATTGTGTTTGACTTCCGAAAAGGTAGAAATAGGAGAAACAAGTTCGGGAAAATCCGAATGAAGAAGTGCTTCAAAAGGGTTACTAGAAGATGGAAGGTGTATTCCACTGATGGAAGAAGCGGTACGTATACAGGAGGAAGAAAATTGCGTGTCAAAATCGATGATTCTATTATGATGAAGATCAACAAGGATGTTATAATGGGAAAGGAAGTCAGCGCCTATGATGGGAAGGGTGACGTCTGCAATGACGAAATCCCAATGGAAGTCACGTCGGAAAGAGAGAGTAAGATGAAGACGTTTAGAGCCATATGTGTGAATGAGAGTCCCGTTAGCGGCCTGAAGAGAATTAAGAGGTTCAGAAACAGGGTTCTTTTGTAAAAGAGATCGAGGAAGAACACTGAAGGAAGAACCTGTATCGACTAAAAATGTATAACCTGTGTTAGGATCAAAGATAGAAAGAAGGTTAGACGCGGCACTGGCCACATCGGGCGACTTTACGATGTGGCAGTATCGTTTAAAGAAAAAGCGCAGGGTTTATGACAATTGCGGGTGTGAGCCCCAAAACGCTGGTGATTAAGACAAATGCCTTGGGAATCAGAAGGAGAAGGGACAGAAGAAGGATGAGCAAGAGCAGAGGGAGGTTGCTGTGCTGAACGAGAAGGAGACTGTGAGTGATGAAAGGATTGACGAGAAGCGTGAGGAGATTTGAAATAACGACGAGGCTGGTTAAAATAGCGTGGACGATGTGCTGAGAAGTCCATGTTAGGCGAAGGAGCATGATAAAAATTAGGATGTATAAGAGTTTCAAGCGATCGGAGCCTTGTTTGCAAATCCAAAATTGATTGCTCCAAAAACGTGATGCGAGCTTGTGAAACATGTTGCGAGGGGGAAGGTTGCACTGCTTGTACCAGGCCTTGTGCCTGCGGGCTAGAGGGGATGGGTGGCCCCTGACCTAGCGTCAAGGCTGGTGCAGTTGAAGCGGGAAAAGGTGCGAGCTGCGTCGTAAGAGTTTCCGCTTTTACGATCCTATCTGCATGCACAGCTAATTCCGATAATGAGCACGTAGGATCTACTAAAGCTAATTGGTACTGAATGTTAGATGGGAGCTTTTGTATAAATAGCTCACGCACTATATGGATGCAAGGTCCTACGGGAGGACCGTCTAACAATGAAAGCATATTGCTTAAAAGAACTGATGGTAGTCTATCTCCCAAAACTTCATTTCTCAAAAGCTTTCTAATTTTCTCAGGCTCTGATTGTCCTAATCTGTCTAAGAGTATAGCCTTGAGCTCACTATAGGGCCTAATGCCAACATTTACATTTGGTAAAACATCTCTTATGCGTTGTAAAATTTTAGTTGGAAGTATATTTAATAAAGCTCTAAATCGATCGCTTTCGGATTTATCTTGCAACTGTAACTCTAATAACACAAAAAGTGAGATCCAAATCCTCACTCAAAAACTTACCATTATACTGAAAAGTAGTGGTCTGAGCAGGAGCCGTAAGTTGAGGTACAGGAGGAGGTTGAGCTGTATTTAAATTGTTTGGAATGTCATCCACAGGAGCCATATTTATAAGAAAAAAATAATAATACTGTATGTGTTAACAATGCAAGATAATATAAAGTGATGGGGCAGGTAGAATTGCCGACTAAAAATTTTCCTAACGCTATCTAAAAATATATTAAATTTGAATACGTAAGGAGGTTCTAAATTATGAAATCTCAAAACACTGTTTGGAGGTGCTAGCAATTACTTTTTGGAGAGAAGGAAAAATATATATATATATCTGAAAGCACAGCTGTTTATATAAGCTTGCTCCAGAAATAGAAAATAGTAAAAAGATATGTAAATATTAAAATATTAGCTGAAAAAATATATGTAGCAGGAGGAACCACTTGGATTTGTCCAAAAGGAATACAAAACGTCTGTGAAGGTACCCTGAAAAAAACACTGTTCAGAGGCTGGTGAAACACCCAGTCACCACTTTACATGATTGTTTTCGGATTTGCTGAAGAAACAACACCAACAATATTGGAAACAGAAACAACGTTGAGCATCAATAAATCCCTGGCTTTTTAAGGTTTAAATCTATACAATATAAACTTTCGATCAATCACGTAAAGCATAATATAGTAATAGTTCAAAATCAATGAGGCTAAGCTGAATCACAAGTTTGAAGCAACGGTGGATATTCATAAAATAACCAAATTCATCACTTGTTAAAGAAGCACACAGTCGAAATAAAATCCTTGATATTTTCTTTAGAATTAAATCATAAACTTTGACGGTGAAAGTGGCAAACTGACACAAACTGTAGCAAAAAATTGGAGCACAAAAATAAACGTGTTTTCAGTCATGGCGGTTGATCGAAAGAGAACGGAAGTTGAAAGGATCACGTGATTTTTCGCTCGAGACAAAAAAAATGCTTTGTTCCTGTTCATAGGCGCGGCTATAGGCGCAAAGAATTGGCTGTGCACCTATGCATAGTCCGCCTTATTAAAAATTGTTGCGCCTTTGCGCCTACGAATTGATAGTGCGCCATAGGCGCATAGGCGCAACTCGGTGGCGCAACGCCCAGCTCTGGATATATATAGTATAACAACAGGTATATATTAAGGTTATATATATATATATATATATATATATATATATATATATATATATAGAGAGAATATATATATATAGGCAGTATAGTATATATATATATATATATATATAAGAGTAGTATATATATATAGTATATATATATATATATATATATATGGTCAGCGTCGTTATAGCCGTCATGTGTATCTTAAAAACTATTAATGCCACAGTAAAACGGAATACATTGTTTTAATGTTATCCTAGCCCTGGAAATGTAAAAAAAAAAAAAAAAAAAAAAAAAAAATATATATATATATATCTCAAAAACTGCCAATAGCTACAGCGAAAAGGGAATACATTTTTGAATCCTGGTAAACACACAAGAAAATGTTAAAAGTTGAAAAAAAAAAAAATTATTGTTATAATTATAGTAATATGATTAGAGAGCCTATTTAGAGACCTTTTATTGGTTACTCGTTAAAATAAATAGACTTTCTATTAAATTTTGCTTTTTTTTTTTTTACTAAAGAATACCCTAAGTATTAGGTTTTAAAAGGTGATATATAAGTACAATTGTGAATCTAAATTAGCCTTACCTGAATTTGTTGTTTTCAAAGATTTTTTTTGCTCCTTGAATAAGATCTAGATAGTCCATAGATAACTCTGCCCTTTGGTTTTAGTAATCTATCACTTAAAAATCTTAGCAGTAAATTTGATTAGTAGAAGGTAAAGAGAATAGAGATAGATTGATAGAAAAAATATTTGAAAAGAAATGAAGAAATTTACCTCTATACCCTTTTACATTTTGATTAACTTTGATTACATTACTCAAACACGACTAAATAGTACCGCTTTTGAAATATAAGTAATCCCACAATTGTCGCAAGACAATGTGATTTTTTAGTGAAATTTAGTGAAAATGGATACCACATGTAGACAAAAATATAATTCCGCTAAAACTAAATAAAAGATACTTTATATACCTAATAGTTTTTAAATCCTAAAATAAAATACTATATCCTAAAATAAAATACTAAAATGAGCAAAATAGAAGATATATATGTGAAAGTATATAATAGTTTTTATATCCTCCCACTGAAGAGTTGCAATAAAAACCATTGCAATTAAAAGAATTAAAATTTTTACAAATCAGATAAATTCCTGTGAAGGAATTCTTGACACTTGACAGCAGCCTGTCTAAGAGGTCTTTTTTTGACTGAATTGAGCTGAGAAATTTGATTCTGTTGAGAGTCAAGTTGAGGTGAATTTACACCTGAAGTTGAAGGTTGTACATCTACAATAGCAGTATCACTATTACTTTGAATAACTGAATTTGAATTTGATTGATCAACTTGATCTGTATTTTCATTGTTTTGACCATCTGAATTGAGAGATCACTGCTTGCTTCAGCATCAGTTTCTCCACTGGAGACAGAGTGGGTAATAGATAACTCCAATGGGTAGAGATGACAAATGGAATAATGACAGGTTTGTCCATCTCCCTTTTTTAATAACACACTCCTGATCTTGTCGTCATCACCAACAATGACTTCCAGAACTCTACCCAAAAGCCAGAAGGGTCTAGGTTTGTTAGGTGTGTGAATCAGAACTATATCTCCAACCTTTATTCTGTTGGTCCACTCTGACTGATAGAGATTTCTACTTGTCTGGCGCAAATTTAATAGATAAGACTCATACCATAATTCCCTGAAAGTCTCCAAAACTCTACCTTGAGCAGTTAGAGTTATGGCTAAGTCTTGTTGTGAGGGAGGAAGTTTTTTCCATATTGGGTGGAAACTTCATTGAATATGAGTTTTGAATTGCCATAAGGCTTCAAGAAGGAATTTGGAGCAATAATTTCCAAATCATTATCTGATTGAATTGATAACATTGGTGATATTTGAAATACTTGTTAACAGTTGAAAGTAAGTTAAGGTTGCTTTACCTATAGTTTTATAGAGACATCCCTTAACTGTTCGTATCATTTTCTCCCAAACTGATCCCACCCCCAACTGGAATAGACTGGAATCTTGTAATGTTTGATGTTATTGATACGCATATGTTCGGAGAACATATTTGAAGACAAAGACTCTAACAGTATATTTCCACCTTGTTTGAAATTCCTGGCATTATCAAAGTACAAATTGGGTATGCCATATATATTTGTGAAACGTTGGAATGAAAGTAAAAAGGATTCAGTGGACATATCTGGAAGGACATCAACATGAATAGCTCTGATATTAAGGCAGGTGAAAATTAATAGATACATTTTTTGAAATTCCTTATCATTAATCTTTACAACGAGATGCCCTGTAAAGTCCACGCCAGTATGCTCAAAAGGACGCACAAAATTAACTCTATGTTGAGGAAGATTAGTCATTTTTGGATATTTAAAGGGTATACTGTTAAATTTTTTGCATACTATACAGTCTGACAAAACATTTTTTACAGCCTGCCTGGCCTTGGTAATCCAGAAGCCATGAGCTCTGATAAAATTGATAGTGGTTTGAACACCCAAGTGTTGACATCTTGAATGAAAGTCTCTTATGATCAATCTAGTGAGATGGTGATCCTTGCCAAGAAGAATTGGATTTATCACATCATCATTATATAAAAGTGTCTTGGCAATTCTACCTTTGGATCGGATTAGGCCTTTATCATCTATGAATAAGTTGAGTTGATTGACCAGCGGTGGAATTTCATCCTTTTTAGGATTTTGAAATATCTCCTTAGAAAAACAATGCTGCTGCATTATCTTCAACCAATAGAGTTGGGCTTTCTGATCACAATCTTCATCCAGCCTTACTCCTGCTAATGAATTTGAATATTTTTGAAGTTACTTTATATGATGCACACTTGAGTAATCTTTAAATGGTAACAAAGACTGAGAAACAACTACAGATAAGCTACATTGTAAAGTTCTTTTTCCTTATTACCTCTAGACAAACATTTAAGTTTAATTAATAAATAGACGATCTAAAGAATCCAAGAACCCTTTTAGCCACACAATTTTTGAAAGAAAAGTGAGGTTGCAACACCTCTGGTAATCAGATTCGTTGGGTTTTCAGCAGTACATGTAAGCATAAGAAACGTGGATGGTACCTGCTCAACTTGGATTTTTTGCATTTGATAAATTTTAATATTACTAACAAAAAATATTTTTATTTTTTTGCTCTTCCGGACAGGAGCCATGAAAGGACAATTTGAGCATCTACAAAGACCTTTATGTTTTTGAACTGTACATTTTGAAATTCTGATAATATTGATTTGATACACTTGAAAAATAAGAACACAGATAACAACTCTAAAGAGGGCAAAGCCCTAGATTTGAGAGGGGCCACCTTGGCCTTTGAGAATATTAAATTAGAACCTTGACCTATACTATAAACGACAAAACCATAACAAGAGGATGAGGCATCACAAAATACAAATAAAGAGTTTGAGGGAGAAGGTGAGAAAGCACACCTTTCAATTTCAATATTATGTAATTTATTTAAATCTGAACATAGTGAAGACCAGGAAACTAAAACATCAGCAGGGACCTTTTCATCCCAATCAAGACCTAATTGCCATAATTTCCTAATTAGTAACCGACCTCTTAAAGTTACGGGTAAAAAGATATTTAAAGGATCAAAAACCTTGGACACAGCTGATAACAACAATCTTTTGGTATTTGCATCAGCATTTACTGAAAATTTTGCTAGTTTTAACTTATCTGTAAGAGGATTAAAAAGATATCCAAGAACCTTATCTTCTGATTCCTGATGTTGAACTATTCTACCCTCTTCTTCCATAATTAGTTCTTAATGATCATTATTAGAACCAACTTCTAAGATGGAACCACCATCTTCCATTCTTTTGTTGTATTCATGATAAAGTTCTTTTAAATGTTGTAGATCATTGCCACTAATAATTAAATTATCAACAAAAAATTATTTAATAGAATCTGAGTACATGCATCATCCTCATAAGACTGAGCATGATGCTTAATGATATAATTGAGGATGAAAGGTGAGGATGTGAAACCAAAAACAATGGTTGAGTATCGATAAGCCTTTAATTGACCATTACTTTTCCAAAAAAAGCAAAAGCGATTGCGGTCTTCGATAGATTTTAACTTAATCTGAAGGAAGGCTTGTTTAATGTCCGCTAACATGACAAACTGATTTGATCTGAACCGGAATAAATGACCCAACAAGGAGGACATAAGATCTGGTCCAGTATAGGCTGCCTCATTTAGAGATGGTAAAGAATTAGTTTTAAGAGAACAGTTAAACACAGGCCTGACCTTTGTTGATACTTGTTCATCAGTTTTGATAACAGGTCTGTGAGGAACCCAAATATAATTTTTATACTCAGAGGGAGATACACTGAACTCTTCAATAATACCATCAGCTAATTGTTGCTGAAAGACATCATCATAGGCTTTAACTAATGATGGGACGATTAATTCGTGAACTCTATTAAGCACTGCAAGAGCAATGTTATAGTTTGATGGCAACAAGGGAAGTTTATCTTCAATCCATGGAAGATCTATATGATATTTTCCATCTTTGAACTCTATACCACCTTTGAATTTTTCAATCTGTTTCAAATCATCTTCAGATTTATTATTATTCATACCTTCTATACCTAAGGACTCTAATTTGAACATGTTTTCTAATCCTTGCTCTACCTCAGAATTACTTAGTATGTGGCTTAAAGGATTAAAATAAGAATGTACAGGGTTTAAGACTGCATTAACCAAAGTATGGTTAACCTGCAATTGATTTTGATTTTGATTTAGATTTTGATTTTGAATATGATTATGATTTTGAACAATTGATGATGGATTTGAAACTCTTATTTGATTATTGTATATAAAATTAGTAATATTTCCAAATGGAATAATAGAACCATCTCTTAACTTAAAAGCAGATCCACTCATACATTTAATCAATTTTAGTTGAGGGAAATACTCTATTAAATCGATGCCAATTAAGGCATCCAAATCGAAAAATGAGTTATTAGACTCTTTATAGCCAGAATCAGCTAATTTGAAAGATTTATTTCTCAAATTAATTAGAGCCTGATCTACGAACTTAATCTCGTAACTTAATTTAAGATCCTCATCAACCAAAAGAGGAAGGGTGAAACAAGACTGGTCCATATATACATCAAGAACAGTCTCTTTCAAAGTGCGGGTACTGATACCTAAATAAGTTTTTATATCGTATTGAGTGCTTTGATGATTCTCTACAGATATATTGAGTTTGTCCACTCTTTTGGAAAGGTAGGACCTCTGTGAGCCACAGTCGACTAGGCATCGAACTGAAGCCGAAACTTTACCCCTACCAATCCTTATAGTAATTGATGGCAATAAATATAAATTGTTGGTGCTTTGGCTAAAGCTAAGACATACATTTGTGAGGGTGGAACTTTTCCTTTGCTTACAAAGAGCTGTAATATGACTTTTTTTATTGCAAACTGGCAACTAAAAGAAAGTTGCTCCTCAAGTCCAGGACACTGATCTGCGGTATGTTTAGTACTTGAACATTTGGGGCATAGATTTATTTCATTACACCTTTTAATTCTTAACTCATAGGTTTGATAAACATTGCAATTGGTCATCACATGACCTTGGGATGAACAAAACTTACATGATTTTGAATAACCTTTGATTTTAGAAGTGGAAGAATCAATACCATGAGAAGCTTCATTTCCACTAACTTCATTAGTATGAGTTTTGAAATTTTGCAAAGCAGAATTGGAATCAGGCCTATTATTAGATTTTAAGGACTCATTCGTCCTTTGATTTTCATTAATTTTAAATTTAAAATTAGGCTTATCTGAAGTATTTACATTTTTAAATTTTGAATAAGTATTATGGGAAGGGACTTGATTGAAATTTTGACCTTTATTATGATTTGACGTTTTAACAATATTTTTGATAACTTCATTATAGCTATCAAATATTTGGTTTAAATCAGGGTAATTGGTATTCAACTTGCGAGTAATTTCTTTGACTACCACATTAGGTAATTTTGATAAAACTATGTGGCTAAGTACTACTAATCCAGTAGCCTCCTCAAGATATTTGAGGTTATAACCCTCAAGTTCATATATTAATGTTCTGATATCATTTAAGTAAACCCTAGTCGCATTATATGTTGGGTCAAATACTGGTTTTAAAGATATGATTTTTTTAATGATTTCATCAATGATGAATTTTTCGTCTAAAAACTCCTTGTCTAAAAGTTCAAGAGCCTTATTATAATTATTATCACTAATAGAAAGATTCTGAATCAGAGAGTATGCATATCCTCTTAATTTATTTTTTAAGCAGTGAAGTTTAATGGATTCACTTAAATTTTTCTGTAAATCTAAGGAACTCTTAAATTTCGAAATAAAAGTTTTATAAGCAAACTTATCAGTTTCATTACCCTCAAAGAAACCACAATCTATAGCTCTAAGAACAGATTCACTGAAATGAGAGCAAGTATTTTTTTGAGGGGTTGAATTTTGATCCCCTTTAAATTTTAATTCACTTAATTTTGATTTAATCGAGCATTGGTACTGAATCTGACTACACAACTCCTTATTATGAAACTCAGGAATGAGGGAGTCAACCTCATTATCATTATATATTTTTATTATATTTGTATCCTTTTGTTTAATATCTTTTAACAAGGACTCTACTTCCTCTACAAGATCCTTTACATAAACTGCATCTTTATCTTTATTATTATCTATAGGCCTACTCTCTATTTGACCAAGATAAATATTTACTTGTGCCTTGAGGGATGAAATGGCTTGAAATATAGGCTTGGATTTTTTAGTAACTCTATCAAGAAGGGCTTGTATCTCTGGGTCAGACATTTTCGCTGAAATTTGGCTAGAATGACATAAGGACAAATGAAACCTTGAAGGAAGGTGAAATAATGAAAGATAGCCTACCACCAGGCTAAATTATTTGATTTGAATTTTGAAAAGGTCTATTAGACAAAAAAAAAAAAAATTGAAGTTGAAAGTGATCTAGGCCTATAATGCCTAACTTTGAAATTGAATTTTTTGAGGAAAAATGAGATATGGCCTACCACCAGGACAAATTATTTGATTTGAAATTTGAAAGGGTTTAGAAGACCACACACACACAAAAAAAACAAATTTTGAGGTTGAAAATGACCTAGGCCTAAGTTTGAGCTTGAATTTTTGAGGAAATCACTGTAATGGAAGGGTTAGGCAATGATGCATTGCTTACCTAACTCTCATACCAAATTTTGAATTAATTACACTAAGACTAACTAAACTTAGGACAAAAACACCAATAGGCTAGTCTCGATGGGCCCACGTGGCTTCTACCGTCTCTATTATTTTCTTATGTTCAAATAAATCTTAATTTTAAATGATTTTGACCTAATAATACACAAAATATCGAAAACTGCTATAAGCTTCGGAGCTAGGTTGATTTTAATTTGCAATATTGCTAGCACGAGCTATCAAGAACTTGCAACAAATCCGTTCGTTAAGACCAATATAGATTACACAATTGACGAAAATTTAATCTAAAGCAGATTAAATTAAAAAAAAAATCTTTGAAAGGTTTTCTTATCAAATGTGAATCTAAATTAGCCTTACCTGAATTTGTTGTTTTCAAAGATTTTTTTTGCTCTTTGAATAAGATCTAGATAGTCCATAGATAACTCTGCCTTTTGGTTTAGGAATCTATCACTTAAAAATCTTAGTTAGGGTAAATTTGATTGGTGAGAAGGTAAAGAGAATAGAGATAGGTTGATAGTGAAAATATTTGAAAAGAAATGAAGAAATTTACCTCTATACCCTTTTACATTTTGATTAACTTTGATTACATTACTCAAACACGACTAAATAGTACCGCTTTTGAAATATAAGTAATCCCACAATTGTCGCAAGACAATGTGATTTTTAGTGAAATTTAGTGAAAAATGGATACCAACATGTAGACAAAATATAAATTCCGCTAAAACTAAATAAAAGATACTTTATATACCTAATAGTTTTTAAATCCTAAAATAAAATACTATATCCTAAAATAAAATACTAAAATGAGCAAAATAGAAGATATATATGTGAAAGTATATAATAGTTTTTATACAAGGGTATACCGCACCGATGGCAGGAGTCGGGTTCTCTCGGCCTTCCGGGGAACTACGGGCTAGGACTATCCGGGGATGCCCAACCCCTGCTCTTAGGCCTGGGTGTCGCGGGGGTTCCTCCGCCCCTCTCCTATGAAACGTCCCCCCTGTGTTCCCGTCGGCTCGAGCCCCCTAGTGTGCCGTATAAAGCAAAATTTAATAGAAAGTCTATTTATTTTAACGAGTAACCAATAAAAGGTCTCTAAATAGGCCTTCTAATCATATTACTATAATTTTTAACAATAATTTTTTTTTTTTTTTTTACATTTTCTTATGTGAAATTTTACCAGGATTCCAAAAATGTATTCCTTTTCGCTGTAGCTATTGTAGTTTTTGAGATTTTTTTTTTTTTTTTTTTTTTTTTACATTTCCAGGGCAAACTTTTAACCAGCATTCCAGCAATGTATCCCTCTTCTGTATCATTAATATTTTTTAGATATATATGACGGCTATAACAGACGCTGGTCTATATATATATATATATATATATATATATATATATATATATATATATATATCTTTATATATTTATATAAAAAGAATATATATACATATATATATATAGTTATATATATATAGTATATATATATATATATATATATATATGAGTATATATATATTATATATATGTTATATTATATATATATATATATTGTATGATCTTGTATGATCATCTGCATGACCTCCTTCCTTCCTATATGATCACCTGGCCTCCTTCCATCCTCCTCCTGAGTCAGACAAAATGTCCTCATCATCCAAGAGCGCCTGAAAAATACACAAATTTTATAAAATGTTATTTTATGAAAAAAAGAAAACTGCTTTAAATTTCTAGAAGTAAAAATAAATATCATTAATTCTATACTGAGGATAAAATATCGATATATCGGCTAAAAAAAATATCATCGATATTTTTCCGATACTATATAAGGCGTTTTCCATTTTGCACTTTTGCTAACGAAATTTAGGAAAATGCTAAAAAGTCGTTCGATTATGTCAATTTTAGCACAAATTTGGTAAAATGCTAACGAAACGTTAGTAATTTCCTAAATTCTGTTAGGTTGCTCTTTCCCGTGCTTACCGAATTTTAGGAAAATGCTAACGAAAAAATGTAAACAAATAAGATTGCGGGCGTGTAGTAACGTTGACGATAATTGTTTCATTCATGAAATTAGCTTTAAATCTAATTTCTTCCAAATCGATAAACTCCATCACAATAGTTGATCAATTATTTGTAATAAAAACCATTTATTTTTTTTTATTTTTGTTTATTCCAAAACCACGTGCTCCATCCATTAGAACAGCTGATCAAAATTTTTGTAAACAATCGGTCGATGGTGCCCGAAATTAATAGCTAAAACTGGATTAGCATTTCTTATCGAGCGTTAGCACAAATGCAAAATGGAAAACGCCTTATCTAAAAAAAATATCAAGATCGATATATATATCTGTCCTCTGACTTCTTTCGGTATCCCTAGCTCGCTTATCAGAAAATTCAATCGCCTAACGTTGGAGCTTTTTATAATCAAGCCCTTAATAACTACTGTAACTAAAAACCTGCCAATTTGGCTTGGTCAGAATATACTATATGATACTCAAATCATCTATATACCTATCCAATCCTGTGGCAAACCATTCCAAAGTTTAACAACCCTATTACCGAATGAATGCTTTCTTATATCAAGTTGGCATGTTTTCTGCTTAATTTTCTTTTTATGCACCCTGGTCTCCTGTCCATGCTCTACTATGAAGAATTTATTGGTCTGGTTATTAGTAGCTCAGAGGGGTGTCACCCCCTGATTTTTATAAAAATCACAGGATATACTCTAAAAAAATAATTATGAAGAATAATGAAAAAATCATCGCCCTCTTTAAGAAAAAAAGTTACAGCCTCCCAAAGTTTTTAAAACAGGATTTTCATAATTTTTTTTTTTTTTTTTTTTTTGAAAATCACAGGATATAGCTAGGTACTCAAAAAAAATACTAATGAAGCTTTAAAAAATAAAAACGATTTACGGCAAGTCTTTAGGAAAAAAAAGTTATAGCCTCTCAAAGTTTAAAATTTTCCCATAGGCTTTCTTATAAAAAAAATTAGTGGGCCTCTTGCTTGTTTTAGGACCATCCTAGTTCAGGTTATGATAAGATTTGTTAATTCTATATAGATTTTCTCGTATGTATACAGTATACATAACAAAACCTATCATAACCTGAACTAGAGGGCTAAAATGAGACCTAACCTCTATAGATCAATAATGTAAAGTCTATGAGTTTTAACAAGTTTGAGAGGCTAACTTTTTTTCCCGAAAGAGGGCGTGACGATTTTCATTTTCATTATTCTTTGTTATTAATTTTTATATATCCTTGAATTTTGTAAAAATCAGAGGTGACACCCCTCTTTATTACTATTACCAGTCTCTGTATTATCAATAGATGTAAATATTTTGTAAACCTGTATCATGTCCCCTCTGAAAAATTGCCTTGGTAATAGTGGTGCACGTTAAACGCCGTTTCACGATACAGAAAACATTCCTAAACCCATCTAACTGAACGAAGCACACCG
>JABUQX010108079.1:0-5000 GCA_015478945.1 Trachelipus rathkii | reverse complement strand
TTAGGAAAATCTCTCTTTAATCCATTGAGTAACCGTAAACTCATATATATATAATATATATATATATATATATATATATATATATATTATATATATTATATATATATATATATAATATATATATATATATATTGTGGAAGATTTACCAGAGGGACTGTGGGGCTGCAGTTTCCCTTCCAAAAAAAAAAAATTAATGGAACATGATTTATGTTCGGGATTTATTTAACAGTAATATACCAAAAATATAACATATTTTATTCATAATAATAATGGCAGTAAACATTGCAGTTTGAACTGAACAAATAACTTAAGAGCAAGAATGAAGTCTCGCAGCATAATATCGTCTAACAATTATTACAAGAAAAAAGTAGCAAAGCAAATGAAATGAAGCGGGCTTTATCAGAGATTACTTAGTGGCTACAAAAAATGCAAATTTAGAAAACGAAGCGCTACTAGAAATTGAAATTTGTTCAAATCTTTTTGAGATTTGGAAGTAATTTTCACAAAAAATTTATTTCGTAATATATTTTGTCAGAAATTAATTTTATAATTTTTTACATTACTAATTAAATGGTTGAAAAGTCTTTTTATTTTATTTTTTTCACCTTTCTTAAGGGTTACCACTTCATGCGCTGTCCCGAACCTTGGGCCTAAGCGCATATTGGTTGTTCCCGGCAGGTTCTCTTAACATGCAAGATCAATTCTCAGTATTCTGGCGCTCTGTCTTATAATAATCGATCTTATTTCTAGCGTAGTTACTTCCACCGGCAGTCTGTCTATGCACTGTTTTAAACTTTTTTTAATCACTCCCATGCTTCCAATTACCACAGGAATAACCTATGCTTTGTCTATTTCATTCCACATTCCTTGTAATGAATATTTCAATCTTTGGTATTTAATTTCCTTTTCATATTTAGGCAATTTAAATCCTAGTTAATTATATGGACACTTTCTATAATTATAGCTTTCTTTCTCTTTTATCTTTTAAACTTACATATCTGCGTCCTGTTATGTACTATAGCGTACATCTGTGGGGATTGGCTATGTCGTATAGTATTAGCGCGTGGTTATTTTCTTCTATTTGTGTTTGGGTTGTGTCCCAATATTGGGATGCTTCTATTGTTATTTTGTATTTTTCACAAATTCTAAAATGGATTAGTTTGCATATTGCATTATGTCTTTCGGTGTATTGCTGACGATGGAGAAGTGTTTCATAGCTTGATAGTATATGGCTAACTGTTTCCGGATATTCTTTACACATTCGCCATTTGTTAGATATATTTTCTTTCTTTATCTCTCTCTTTAACCAATTGGTTCGTAATGCTAAGTCATGTGCCCCTACAATTGTTCTCTCATCTTCTTTTCTTAAATTACCCCTGCATACTGTTTCTATCGATTTTTCTTTATCTATATACACCTGTTCTATAATATTTTTGTATTCTTTTGCAAACGCCTGTTCCTTTCAATTATTTTCATGTTTTTTTCTTCTTGCTTTTCTGTGCTCATTTCTTAGGTATTTCATCTTTTCCTTCTTTGTCATTCTTTCTGTTGTTGGATCATCATTAAGGATATTATACTTTCGTAGGTAATCTCTTTTTTTTGCTATTAAAGATGTTCTCATCGCTTTCTCTGTTTCATGTTCCTTCGTCCATCTGATAAGTTTACTATCACTTTCTTCCATATAGGCTGTTAATCCAATCACTTCCTCTCTATATACTGCATCTATTTCCTGAAGTCCCATTCCACCTTGATCCCTGGGATCATACAATCTTGCCAGGCATTGGTTCTTATATATCATTTTATGGGCATGGAACATTTTTCTCGTTTCAATATCTAGTTTATTTAAATCTTCTTGGAACCAATTAATTACTCCAAATCCATACGATAGTACAGGTACTGCCAATGTTCTTATTGCTTCAATCTTAAATTTACTTTTTAATTCAGATTTCAATATTAGTTTCAGTCTCTTCTCATATCCCTCATCAGCTTTTCCTTCATTTTCTTATGTTCTATTTTTTCCAATTCTTCTATTTCGAGGAACTTATAAGTGTCTCCCTGGTCTAGTTGTTTAACGATCTCGTCAATTATTCTAATATTTCCACCGTCAATTCTTTTTCCTTTCTTCAACTCCAGAAACGCACATTTATTCAGTCCGAACTCCATTTGTATATCACTCGAAAATTTCTTAACTACCTCTATCTGTTCAATTGTTTGTCGTTTATTTGGGGAATATAGTTTAATGTCATCCATGTAAAATAAATGCGAGATGTTTTTCCCTTTCTTTTCATTTCTTGATCCTATTCTATACCCATTATGCAAGTTATTTATCAATGAACTCAGTGAGTTCAATGATAGTACAAAAAGCAATGGGGATAAGGAATCCCCTTGGAATATTCCTCTCCCTATTTTTACATTATTTATTTGTATCGTACAATTTTCGTGATGTAGTTTAATATTTATCTTCCATATTCGCATCACTTTTTCCATAAACTCTCTTATCTTATTATTAATTTTATAGATTTTTAATAACTCTTTGATCCATGAGTGCGGTCCACTATCATATGCTTTCTTATAATCAATCCAAGTCATACTTAAGTTCTTCTGTCTTTGCCTGCTGTCTTCTAGGATCATTTTATTTATTAATAGTTGATCTTTTGTCCCTTGACTTTCCTTACTGCATCCTTTTTGCTCTTCTGCTATTATATTATTATCTATTGTATGTTTGTATATTCTTTCTGTAATAATTGCTGTTAATATTTTGTATATAGTTGGTAGGCAAATAATTGGTCTGTATTTCCCTGGGGTTTGCGTTTTCATTGTTTTAGGGATAAGGACTGTTTCTCCTTTGGTAATCCACTCAGGCATTTCTGCTGTTCCGCTCAGAACTCTATTGAAGCACTTCGTTAAAGGTTCTCTTAGTATTGTAATTTTTTTTAACCATGTATTTTGCACCATGTCTGATACAGGTGTTTTCCAATTACTGTTACGTCGTATCATTTCCATCACTTCCCTATCGGTTAATGATTCAAATTCAATCTCATTATTTTCTTCTATTTGGGGGTTCCTTCTTGTTGTTTCTATTCATTCCGCCTCTTCATTATGTGTTCGTTGGTCTTCATATATACTCCTCCAAAATCCCTCAAGTCTGTCTCTTTCAGGTGGTGTATCAACTTTAATAGTTTCACCTCTCAACTCTCTATAAAACTTTCCTTTTTCTGTTTGGTATACATTTTGTTTTGTCTTTTTCTTTGTTCTTCTTTCTTGTATGTACTTAATTGTTTTGCTTTTGCTACTAATTCTAGTTTTCTGCTACCGATTGCGTATGTTACTTGATTTCTGCCTCTACTTCTTATCATATTTTGTGCTTGTCTGATTTTACTTTCTATTCTAATGTTTCCTTCTTGGTATTCTTTTATCAGTGATTTTTCTTTTCTAAGTCTCACTATGTCTCTTTCTAATCTAATTTCCCATGATGGTGTTTTTTCCTTCTTTCTTCCATTTGATCTATTTTTTTTCAATTATTTTCCCTCCCATCAAATCTGTTATTGCTCTTGCTGTTATAGCACCATAACCTGTTTACTTCAGGGCTGTATCTCAGGCGTAAAATCTCACCAGTAATACCCTGTGCACGCTATTCAGGTATATTTATTTTTCATTCATTTATCACTGCTATTCACTCTATATCTTTTGATATTGGGTTAATAATTTCATTTCTATAGTGTGCCATTTTACTTATCATCTCTTCTTCCTCCTGCATTCCATCCACGTTTTCGTTTCTATCATTTTCAGTCATTCATCTTCAACCGCACATTCCCAGCTTTGCATAGTGGTTTTCCTGTATCCGAATCATCGTATTGCTTTCACTATCTGTTCTGTTCATTATTTCTTTGTTTAGGATTTCGGTAGTCACTGATACTTCTTTTCTCACTATCACTGTCTAATCCATCTCCTTATCTATTATCTCTTCATTATCGTCATTTTTTTTGTTCTTCTAAACTTTCTCTGTATTTTCCCCAGTTTTTATTCTATTTCCTTGGTATAGTGTTTCTTTCATTTTCTGTTTAATATATCTGACCATTTCTGGTGTGATCTGAATCTTGTTCTTAATTCTTTCCTTTGCTTTGCGTTCTATTTCCTTCAGATCTTCATTTGTAGGTAATGTAGCTTTTCTGTTTTTCCTCCCTCCTTGATTCCTTTCTTCATTATAGTTGAGGATGGCCTGTTTTTGAGCAATTAGTTTCCTCCTTTCTATCCCCGTATATTTTTCTTAAACTCATATTCCATCACATCATTTGCATTTATTATCTCATTGTCCACAAAATATTTCCAGAAGTCCGGTTTATCCTTCTTTTCAAGTATTAACATCCCTATGCAATAACTTTCCATTAAGTATTCGTTCCTCTCCCTCGTTCATTCCCACTCACCCTCCTCTCCCTCCCTCTCGTTCATCTTCCTCACGTATTGATCAACTTCCTCCTCGATTTGTTTTATCTGTTCCTGTGTTATTGAGGTCTTTTTACTATTTATATTTGTTGCAATACTGGCAAATCTTGTATCCGGTATTCTTTCCAGATTAATTTTATCTATTTTACCTCTTTTGGTTTGTTAGGTATTTAAACCTGTTTGGTTGTACATATGTTTAAGTGATTTGTTTATTTAATTTCTAATACATTCTCTGTTCCTTTTTATTTTCGCATCAAATGGCTCTGCCTAAATCAAGATAAATTGACTCAGTTTGCTAATGTTTTTAAACGAAGGTAGTAGTTTTTGTGCGTATTTTTGAGTATATATATATATATATATATCCAATATATAATATATAACTATATAACAATATTATTCTCAACTATAACCATATATATATGTATATATATAACATCTTAATTATTTTGAATTCTTTGCTATCTTCATGTATGCTGTATATATATATGCTGGCAATAATAATAACAATATATATCCTAATAGTGTTAATATATGTAATAATATGTATATGTATATAT
>JABUQX010108078.1:0-17500 GCA_015478945.1 Trachelipus rathkii | reverse complement strand
AGGTGCCTATTCTCATCTCTATATAACATTATTATATTGGTATTTAGGAAAGTGATTTTTGTCACAGCTCCAAATTCCCCCCAAACGGGTATTAGCTGCTCAAAGCAGGGGTTTCACAGATGCTACTCTGTTCATTGTTGCCTGGGTTGAATGAGGGTTCCTTTACCAACATCTGGGTAGACACGTTGATGCTCAGAGACTACTTGCAATAGGAATTGTAGTTGCTCTTTATCTTTCGTCAAGAGTCGGTTATACGACTTTATAAGTGCAACTCCACGTTCTGCATTATCATTAATAACTCTCAAGCTCTTTACTATTGTTTGAGCGGATTGGAAACCCTCTATTCTATACCAAACACGTGGATCTTCATTTAGAAAGCTGGTGTCCAGTCGAAGCTTATTGAAGAATTTCATTGTCTTCGGAGTAACGAAATCTTCCAGGTTTTTATCTTTTATGAAAGAAGCCTGATACTCAGGTCTTTTCAGAGGTTCCTCCTCATCATCTTCATCTTGAAGCTTGCCAACCATGCGCTGCTTTACTTCAGGAGGAACAGCATCATCAAAGAAACTGAGGGCCACTAGCTCCTCAGACAAATACCAGAAATGCTTTGACAGTTTGTTTGATGTAGCTTTGGAAATGTCTGCATTGGGTAGCTGAAGCAGGGACTTTGTTAAAAGCAAATCACGTCGAGGAGCTTCTTGTGCAACTGGGACAGTAAACCATGCCTCAATATATACTAGAATTCCAAAAATGCATAGCTCCTTGAGACCCTTCTCTTCCTCAGCTGTGAGTTTGAACTGTTTCCGAAACATATAAATTTTGAAAGCATACAGGAGTTTACTCATCCAACGTGCATGATGCACCGGTCCTGGGGCCCTGAATTTCACACCACCAGGTGGAGCATCTCCAAGAAACAAAATTGAAAGCTCCAGAAGCTCAAGGTAATCATCACGAGGTTGTATGTTCTGCAATTGATTGGTTGCAAACTTCAGTGTTTGTTGTCGAACATCATCTGGAATCACTGCACAGACACTAACTTCTGCAATTCCTGGCTCAAAAGATGTAGAATTAAAGGATTCCCATCGGGCTTGAAATCGCTTGAAAAGCAAAACTTCAGGCCCCGAGCTTTCTCCCATGGTCGATTGAAAAGCTGCTGATAAAACAAGTTCCATTATATGATGACGGCAAGCAAGATACAGCAAACCCCTGCCAAGTATCTGTTCCAATAAAACACATGCACCACTTCGACGTCCTGTGTTTGCAGCAGTTGTGTCAAAGCACATTGCTGCCACTGTTTCACATACTCCCCATTCTTGTAGGGCATCAAATATAGCATGGGCTTGCAATTCACCAGTTCCAGAAGTTAGCTTGGGAACACCAAGAAGTTTATTAATACTCGGGCCAGATATGAGAATGGGAAGGCGATCCACATGTTCTTTCGATGTCAGATCTTGCAAAAGCTTCCCATCCCAGTGAACTGTAAGTGGTTCATTTGCATGAAACTTTTTTAATTTGTCGAGCAAATTCGGCTCTTGCCTTCTGTCTTGAACGAGCTATAGTTGTTCTGTTGATCGCTAGATTATGTGGATCATGCCCAAGGCTAATAGCGGTTTCAGTCAGAACAATTGTGGCTTTTCTATCTGATACGCCAGTACGATCAAGTGCAGCTGCAAGAGAAGGTGTAACTATATTACGTTTAGCTCTAGAACGCTTTGGGTGAGGTTCTTCCCCTTCATCAGATAATTCAGATATGTGGCCTTCACTACTGTTTCCGCTGTTTCCCTCTTCACTGCTGCTAGAAGATGCAAGAATAACTTCTTTAGAAGTTGATGCTTCGCATTCCTCTCTACTCCTTTTCTTACGCATGTCTTCATCTTTCCTTTTGTGCATAATTCGCTCTTCTTTTGCAGACAGGGTCTTATCCACAGATCCTATAGTTCCACGCCGTCCTTTCTCTCGTTGGGCAAGGAGAAATTCTTTGTCTTCTTGAAGAACTATCATACTTAGCGCGTTAGCATGAGATATGTCAAAGAGGTTATCCAAATAATCAACAAATGTTTCTTCTTTCTTTATCTGCGCAGGAGTACGTCGATTTCTAAGACGTTTCAGATCTTTCCAAGTTTGAAAAAGGATTTCAAGTTGCTTTATAGCATGATGTTCGGGCCGTACTGGAATTCGTGCCTTTCCTACCCAAAAAGGAATAAGATCTCTGATAGTCTTTGTTGCAGATTCGCGTATCGTCTCTTTTTCTTCAACATGACGCCTAAGAAACACACCCAAAGCATCACGATTGGATGGTAGCTTACTACCATGAAATTTCTTGACAATGAAATCTAAGAGAAAGTATTTATCTTTACTACGAGTAACAGTATCGCCTTCAGCCATTGGTCTCTAGTTATAACTATATTAATAGCAGCTATAAAATAAAAATACAATAGTATACCTGTAAAGAGAAAAAGATTGATTTAGTATTGAAACATACTCACTAAATAAATAAAATTTAAGTGATTTAGTATTGAAACAATAAATCAAATTTAATGCTACCGATATTTAGCACGTGTATCGGTAGGGAGGTGAACACGTGTAAAAATTGAATGAAACTTCTCCGTTTATTAAGAACAAAACATTTAGGCACAAATCGGAAGCTACAACTGACCGCACCCTCACTCAACAGAGTTCACTCAAACCATGACACTGAGCAATATCTTGTGATGCTGGGACTACCTGCTAAACATTATACATAATGCTCTAAAATTTTATGTGGGTGTTTTACCCAAATGCGAGTTCCAGAGAGTAAGACATTTCCAACTTATCCAAAAAATAAGCGCCTGGCTAATAATATATATTATATATATATTATATAATAATATATATCATATATATATATATTATTAATAAATATATATATATATAATATATATATATATATATATATATATTATATATATATATATAAATATATATTATATACTATATATATATTATAATATATTAGGGATGTACCGGAACCGGAATTTTTGTTTCCGGAACCTTGGAAAGTTCCGGCCAGAACCGGAACGTTTTGACTTCGCTACCCTTACAGATATCTTACTTAAAAAACTTGTCTGATTAACATGTGGAGTCTCTCTAGAAGTATCTGCATCTTGACATATCCATACTGTAAGCTCTTAGTTCTGTAAGCCAAAATTGGATAAGCGGATCAATAAATTAGTAAAATAGGAATATATACTATATAAAGTTTTACGGGTCTTCAAAGTTTAAAAAGCTTTTTTCAGAAAATTATTTTTTTAAAAAGCTTTTTTCAGAAGCGGGGTAAACGTGTTTGAGGATAAGAGATCACGTTTAACTCAACAACATGGAGAGCAAACTTATTTTCCTACTCCACAACATTTCAATATACAGATAAATTCATTTTTAAAATAAAATTAAATTAATAATTTGTTTTAAATTTTTTAAATTTTGCTTAAACAGTTTAGTTAATATTTTGTTTTGTAGTAATTTCTACTTTAAGTTAATTCTTTTAATAATAATAATAATAATAATAATAATAATAATTAATAATAAACTGGTAAACATGAAAATGTTCTTTGGACGGTTTCGCAATTGATTAATTATTGATATATTTGATGTGCTGATTCCAAAATGTAATCGGTTTTGCGTATCACATCGCATTTGTGAGATATTTTGTGTAACACAGATTTGTAAAAATTTATGATTTTACCTTTTTCAAGAGGGTCTCACATATACATGGATATATATAATTATATATATGATATATATAATATATAATACCTATAATATATATATATATATTATAAGATTATAATATATATATATATATATATATATATATATATATATATATATATACTAATATATATATATATAATATGTGGATATATGCAGGAGAGAAACAATATCGCAATGATATGATACATTTCTTTGATAGATATATGTTAAAAATATAATACAACTATGAATAAAGGTAATATGGGGACAACAATGAATGTAAAATAGAAGGAATGGGTTTAGTTAATGAAACATACCTACGATGGTAGTAACTCTTCTCTTCGTAGACGATTCTACTGTGTAAGCGTCTGTATATTCCTTCATCAAGCTCAACAATAGTCGCCATCATAATTGATATCCCACTTGGGCCCTGGCACGTTCTTCCAGAACTTAGATCTTGATAGAAGCGTTCACCCTGCTCATCACTAACATCGCTTAGGTTACCGGAAATTTGCTAGGTGAGAATGTAAGTACTGCAACTTTATACTCATTCTTCACTTCCATGAGAATGAAAACTGTCATAGCAGTTCCTGTACAGTGTTAGTGGTTCTCGGCTTTCCTGTTCCCCCAAAAATTCTGTGCTACATCTTGAAAGAGCATTCCACGCTCTTGCCTTTAACACAGTCATTGTTGTAGCAAAGGCAGCATCATGAAGGAGTGTCCGTATTTGTGGCCATCAAATATCCCCAGCTTTTTCTTCTCGTCACTCAGACCAGGAAACGTTGAGCCATATATAGCGGAAGCATTCACCATCATGGTCTAGGGCCTTCACAAATTGTTTTATCAAACCAAGTTTTAGTGTAGTGGAAATAAGATGATGATTTCTCTCTGTACAAGTGGTTCACGTACGGATGTTCTGTCACCTGGTGTCAAGGTTTCCCTCAGTGGCCATTCTCTTTTGTCCGTGATCCTTTGTCGCCCGGTGTCCCAAATAGCACAGGAAACAGGTATATTTGGTGAAACCTGTTTGCTGACCGAGCAGAATGTTTACCATTTTGAGTTGATGCATATTAACCATCCATGTACCCTGATATTGTAGCCCTCCAAAACGTCTTTGATATTGCATACTCCTCTCTCATCCGTACCGAGTACCCTACTGAAACCGAAGCATATCTGTTGCCCGTTGTGGAACAACCACCACACTTTAAACTGCTCTTGGAAGTGTCAATAAACAGTCACCACTCACGTACATCGTATGCTGGAGTCCCATAGCGAGTAGTAGACCTGCAACTTCACTGCAATACACAGGTTACCATCTGACTGGAAGAGACTCCGCAGCTCTGCTTCTCTGTTACGATAAATTGTTACTCTTGTGCCATGGTCAGTAGTCATTTTTCATGCAACCTCGAAGCCAACTGCTCAGGGACAACTTCGGCAAATACAACTCTCGTACAAGATCGTTTAGTTCCACCCTGGGTGAACAACGACGGACCATCCGACTGTATTTCAGAGATGATAGACATCATCCAGGTCATTGGCATCCATACATGTAGACGTTATTAAAGTTATCACATGCTTCTCCGAATATCAACTGCCCAGTAAAAACCTGCTGCTACTGTAGGATATATGCGGGATTGTAACATCTATTACAGCCTACGTAGTGCGCACCTGAATTTGTCTTTCCTAGGGAATATGCAAAAATTGGGATTCCATGAATGCACGAAAACGGGATGTGATACAGCCAAATCCGAGATATATATATGGAATCAGCACCACCGAATTACTATATATCTGCTACAAAAAAGTCCATCCAAGAAAAATTTCACCTTTTTGTTGACCAGTGAAATAATAATAATAATAATAATAATAATAATAATAATAATAATAATAATAATAATAATAATAATAATAATAATAATAATAATAATAATAATAATAATAATAATAAAATAATAATTAAAAAAAATTATAAAATAATAATAATTCAACAATAAAATAAATAATAATTATAATAATAATAATAATAACAAAATAATAATATAATAATAAAAATAACTGTAAAATAAAATCCTAGTTGTTTTGTTTTGGATTTCTTTATACACTAGTTTTTGTATATTGTTAATATATATATATAGGATATATATATATATATATATATATATATATAATATATTATATATATATTATATATATATATAATATATATATATACCGTTATTATATATATATATATATATATATATAGATATATATATAAATATATATTATTATATATATTATATAATATATATTTAATATATATATATAGTATATCCGTATATTATATATATATATATATATATATATTATACTATTATAGGGTGTACCGATACCAGAAAAGAGGCCGATACCGATACCGATACCGATACTCTATTTTTTTAGGTGCCGATACCGATACCGATACTTTAATTAATATAATAAATACACAGTAATAAGATAGAACATTTGTGCACTGCTAGGCAACTCAAGATTGCATTCCCTGTACAAACAATACTTAGTCATTTATATTTCATATTTGGTTGTGCCCAAGTATATTTATTTTATAAATGAAAATAGTACCTTTAAGGAATAAATAATTGCGAATATAATATTAATAACTCTTTTATGTTTGTGTTTATTTAAAAAATAATTTCCATTTCCATTTTCAAGTTAAGTATTAACAAAGTTTTAGCTACTGGCTTTTATGTTTTAACATGATTAACAATTACAAGAAGATTCTTTAACTAGCTACAATATAAATTAATAAAAAATAATGAAAGAAGAGAAATCAATTAATCAGCCGAAAAGTTAAAATAAAAAACCGATTACTCAACATGACATAATAAAATTACTCCTTTAAGATAGATATCACTCAATAATACTTAATTCAAAAATTCACAAATTGTGATGCAAAAACATAAGCTTTCACTAGTATCTGGAGAGAGACTGTTCCTTTTTGGGTGTTTACATTCCTACCTTACACTATAAATACGCTCTCTCTCGACTGATGAAAGAGGTGCTTGATAATTTATTGCCTGCAAGCACTGATAATAATGAAACCTTGCCCATTTTCATGATACCGCCATGAAAGGATTCTCTTCTGTAGGCAGCATCTCCATGTTTCGTAGAGCCTCATCTCCTTTTCACAGATTGCAAAATTTAAATTATCTTTGCTTCCTTGATGACTGTCTCTCAGTTTTTACGATTGAGGTTTCCTGGTGTGATTCTTTTGAAGGTGAATGAGATTGTCAATGCAATTTCGGCCATGAACTTATCAAAGTCTAATCATATCAAATTCCTCATCTTTCAGTAGGTTTATTTGGCTGAAAAAGCCACCATCGTCAACTATCAGTGCGTTGCCAGGGTTTGCAGATTAAGGCGGCTTCCACTTTCGCGTTGTTTTTTTTTTTTTTTTTTTTTTTTTTTTTTTTTTTTTTTTTTGTCAGCGAGCAAGCTCCTCGGTTATGCTAATTTAATGCATTCTAGAAGTCACCGTCGGAGATGCCATTCTTCTGGGGTTTCAGCTAGCTTAAGGAATTCTCTTATTAGAACCTGATTTATTTCATTTATTTACTTACACGTTGGTTCACCGCCCCGCTCCCCCGACTCACGGCAGAGCCCTATTCAAGGAGGGTGTATAGTACGCTTCAAAAATCCATCTAACGCAACTTACGCAGATGAGCACAGACGCAGGCTTTAAAGTGAGGAAATTAAATGAGTAGGGAACACAGATGATGGAAGAGAATTCCACAAACAGAGGTGGCAGGAAAGAAAGAAGCACCGCAGCGAACTAGTCTGACGAGTTACTAAACAGTCAAACATCAAAAAAACTCATGTGCCCGACACTTCACCCCTTGTGCTACGAGGCGGTAAACGGTGGTGGTTACGCAGATGTATAGTTCCCTCGAAGCACTTGCCTCTACAGTAACTATAGAAAAGGGATAAAGCACCAATCATCGCGCCGCATAATATAAAGGGTCAAGTGAACTAGAAAGTACAGGACAGATTATAAGCTTTTGGCATTTGACTCGACCCTATCCAAGAGCCGGGTGAAACCAGAGGACCCCGCCCCCCACAGGATATGAGAGCAGTACTCCATACAAGGGCGGGATGGGACCCTTGTAATAGGTGGAGTAAACTGAATAAGACGAGAAATACAAGTCTCGCCACTCTAAACAGAAACTCCAGTTTCTTTCGCAGCGGCCGCCCTAGCAACCACTGGGATTCAAATTTTCCAAAAACATTTTTTTGTTGATAGTTAATGGCCAAGGATGTTTCATAGTGACACACGAGAGACGATGAGAACCGTCGACGAAAGAGATAGAAAAATTAACGTGTTCTTAGAGAGAGAGATGTTGTGTAGAGGTTGGGTTTTTTAAAGAACATTTAATTTCAACAAGCTTGAGGACGACCCAACCCCTGAAATTCATCCAGATCAGCGAGATAGAATCCGGAAAAGAGTAACAAGATGCAGATCTTAAAAATTAAAAGAGTGAGCAGAATGGATACGATGTTGAAGAATGAAGGTCAAGCATCGACATATGACTGGGATAGTAGTTTAAGTATTGCTGCAAGGTGAGGAAGATACATTGATGAAAAGTAGAGATAAAACAAGAACTTCTGAATGGAAAACACCACTTATTGACAGAAAAAGAAGTCGCCCCATCAACCAAACAGCCAATATGACGATTGAAAGAAGCTAACATGAAGTAAAGACAAAAGAGAAAAAGGAAAGCCCAAAGGAGGGAGCTTGGAGAGCAGTGACCGGTGCCATTACCCGGTCAAAAAAAAAAAAAATTGACTTTAGGAGTATGTCCAGCAAGCGCCACCACCATCAATCTTCCGTAGTTCTAAGGGCCGCAAAACCATATCTGTTATCCGTAACATAGAAAAGTATATTGTCAGTTGATCTGCAAGCACGAAAGCCGTACTGGTAATCAGAAAGAAGGAAAGAGATTCCAGATGATCTAAGAAGTGAGAGTTGTAGAAAGTTTTCAAAGTTTAGAAAGAATACAAGATGAGAGCTGATTGGGTAATAGTGAAGAAGGATCAAAACAAAACCTACCATTTCTTCGGAATAGGTTGACAGATGTTTCGCTTCCAACAACTGAGGAAAAGTGCTAGGACTGAAAGGCGCCATAGAGAATATAAGCTTAACGAGGGGTGGGTCAGCAACGGAAGCACAACTTCCTCAAAACTGGAGAAGTAATGCCATCCGGCGATTACCCACCTTCCTAACCGTTCAATAGATTCAGGAGCGCATTCACCCGATCAAATGAAATGACAGGAAAAGGCATAGGACAGAGGAAGAGGAGAAGGAGGAGAAGAGGAATACCAGAGTCGTCCAGGGTTGGATTAGAGGGAAAATAGAGGCCGAAAGAGATGATTGGCCTTTTCAGTTGGAGTATAAGCAACAGAAGCATCAGAACAAATAAGAAGAGGAAAGGGTGATTTGCAGAAGTTTTGAAGATGTTAAAGGATTCAAAAATATTTGTTAGTTGGAGAACCAAGGAGGTCAGGCGTCATTTTCGCGTTTAATGAAAGTCCGAACTTTGCTCGTCGGAAGAGTATCCCTAGCAAAACGATTTCTACGGCTGAATGAAATTGCCAGAGTGAAGTGAGAAACGAGAATTTTTTCACACCCGATAAGCAGTGTCTCTAGCCTGAATGGCCAGGGAACAAGCACCATCGAAAACCACGAGATTATGTGGGCGAGCAATAATTTAGGTCCAAAAGAGAATGAAACCTGCTCATCCCCATAACAATACTTTCCCACTTTATAGCCAGAATTCTGAAGCGTCTTAGAGGCAAAGAAGTCACATTCCAATTATAGTTAGACGTAAAGGCAACGCAATGCCCCCCAATCGGCCCGATCAAAGCGCCAGAAAAAACCGCATAAGGCAGGATGGAGATGTTGGATAGAAAGTATTAAAATTAAGTGATATAAGGATGTGGTCAGATTTACCGATAGGAAGCGAAAGGCTGACGTGTATTTATAGAGAGAAGACTAGTGGTGAAACATTTGAAAACTGTCATCATGAATCGGTTGGGACGATCCGGGATGTGGTGTAGGTTATTTAATCAGTTGCTCCAAGATCGTTGAGAATACTGAATGATTTCGGCTTCCTCCCAACTAAATCAGTACAAGAGGAATCCAACAATTCAGTTTTGTGTACATTGGAATCTCCCTTAAATAGAAGACCTCAGTATTTGGATAAGAAGATATAACATTCTCGTGAGAAGTAGTAAGGAATCAAAAAAGGCATGAAAATCGGTTCTGTTAGGAGGACAGTAGCAGAAGCATAAGAATATTGTTGTAGAAGGAAGAAAGATTTAAGCCACAGAACATCGAAATTAGGAGACTTCGAGATTCCCGAGACGTGTTATAGGAATGTTTTTATTTACATAGGCACATACTCCACCTTTCAAACGGAAATAAAATAAGTTATAGTTTGATATATTAAACGAGTTGAAGGATGAATTCTTAGACCTTTCTGGGTCTCAGACAAGAGCATTAAAAAATAGGTTTAGAGTTAGAGAGGGAGTATTCCATGGATGCAGGGTTAGAGTGCAAGCCATTGATGTTGTAAAGTCAAAAGAAAGCCACGCCTGTGGAAATAAATTTGCTATCATACACGCACACGCAACACGCACACGCACACGACACGCAAACAAAAGAACAAAACAACACACACAAAAAAAAAAAAAAACCCAGACAGAAACAAAGACAAAAACCAAAGGAAAAAAGGAAATTTATTCGTACGCTAAAACTAAATTTTAAAACGATAAAACCTTATTTACAGCAAATATCTAGAATATGAATAATCCAGAAAGTTTTAAAACACTCACCACTCACACGCTCTCATGAAATTGCGTACAAAAAAAAAATTACTAAAAAAGTGGAAGCTTAATCTGTATAAATTATAATAATGGCTGTCCAAATAGGTAAGTTTTCGCTAAACACCAAGTTGGAGAAACGCTAAAAATCTAAATTAGAAAATCGAGGAAAAAAAAAAATAAACTTGGTACTGAAGCTTATCTATATGAACTAGATTTATTATTTGAATCTATAAGTTGCCTCATGATTTTTCACCCAAAAAGTAGAAGACGGCTAAGTAAGCGGCCATTTTAACGATACCGATTACCATCAAAATGCGATTACTACCGATACGATACCGTACTATCGGTACATCCCTAATAATATATATATATATAGTATTATATATATATATTATATTATTAATATATTATATATATATATATATATATATATTACTATATATATATATATATATATATTATATTATATATATATATATATATATATATATTAATCAAATACCATAGGGTAAATGCATTGAAGTCATAAAACAGTTTGAATTCTTTGTATTAGAGTAATATTATTATTTATATTATTATATTATTATTATTATATTATATATTAATATTATTATTATTATTGTATTTCTGCATTTTCAGGAAAGGACTAAAGTAAACTTCCACTCTCAATGATGAAAGAAAACTGCAAGGCGTCGAGCACTGTTAGAATTCAAACCCATCAACGTCGTCTAAATCATTCATTATATTATATTATTATTATTATTATTATTATTATTATTTAGAAGTATTTGTTCCTTTACACAGTAAAAATGTCGGAAGTTTCTATGAAAACTCCTTCTTTTAGCCATTTGAGCGCTGCTGATTTTGATCAAATTTATGCTCCTTCCGAGGATTCATTTCTCCTGATTGACGCCCTTGAAAAAGATTTGAAAGAGATTATAAAACTTATCCACGCATTGCTAGAGATTGGAGTAGGCAAGCGGAGTTGTGATATACAGCATTGGGCAATGCATTGGCCTCTCTTTCTTTACTTTGGAACTGATGTAAATGAATTTGCTTGCAAAAAATCTGTAGAGACTGCGCATTTAAATGGAGTTACCTTAACAACCTTCTGCTGTAATTTTGTTGATAATGTTCCTGATAATGTGAAAGGATCCATTGATGTTCTTATTTTTAATCCACCTTACGTTGTCACGGAGTCAGATGAGATTCTATCTAGTCCTTTGGCATCAGCTTGGGCTGGTGGGGAAAAGGGAAGGGAAGTTATTGATAAGTTTTTACCATCCCTTTCTTCCATTTTGTCTCCTCGAGGTGTCTTTTATTTATTGTTGGAGAAAAAGAATAAACCAGAAGAGGTATCTTCAATACTGGAACAATTTGGATTTTCAACTACATGTATTTTAAGTAGGAGAAATTTATCAGAAACTCTATATGTCATGAAATTTATTAGAAATTTGTAATTATTATAATTATTATTATTATTATTATTATTATTCCTATTATTAATCTATGCCAACACTTCAATCTGCAGAACGAAGCTGAACTCCTTTTCATTTGAGAGGTATCCCCGGAAGCAGTCTCTACACCTGTTAGGGACCTTATTAACCGAAACGTTTATAACACACGGTAGTGCGCATGATATAGAGGAAACCATACAGTAGTACAAATCCGTTGTACGGACAATTTCTCGCCAGCGAATCTTGAGCCACAGTCAGCCACCGCACACCTCTATCACCAACTCTTTCTGAGTTGTCATTGCAACAATGTAGAAACGTCAGCGAACAAGACTCGATAAAATCGCCTTATCTTTCCACCACCTCCACTTTGGATAGGCTTGTAAAGCATGATTTCTCCCTTTTCCTCCAGGCCCGCCGTCCTTCCACTGGCTTCAGGACTCCTGGCCAATTTAGTCGGAACAACCCACACGTACGGGATAAGACACCCCGATTTCGACCCATCCTAGCACCTACTCTCTACACACAACATGTCCTCAGTGAGTCATACAACAGACCATCTATTACAGTTTCCCAGCCTAGTCGACCGTCCCGTCCGTCACCGGATGTTTATTCGGCCGCGACTCATGCGTGGGGGGTTTCCACGACTCTAAATCAATGACGCGTGACACGTGCTGTAAGCCAAGGCTGCTGTTAATCACATCGACGATGTTCGCTTGGATTTGTGCACTTTAGATACATAGCACCATTTAATAACACAATGCGGCGCTCGCAAATTTCTTTCACCAATCTTTGCTAGTGGACAGGTAAATTTTCTCCCTCTCTTTTCTTCCTTTAGGCCTCCTGTACATAGCCTCCCGCGAAATAGCACACACACTCACAAGATCCATTGAGTCAGTCCAATTACCGTGATAGTTATCATTTTCTCCCTCGTCGGGGCCCTGGTTAAGGAGTTTCCGAAGATGCAAATCAGGCACGAACATTTATTGTTAAAACAAACCACAAGTCTAGACCACTGCTCTCTTCACGCACTGGGGCAATCGAATGCACTTGGTGTTCAGCTTCCACCCCTTACACCACTTTCCTCAATCTTGGCCCACTTTCTTTTCTTGTTCTTTCTAGAAGGTTATCCTATCTTGATATCCGTGGAGCTCTGTTCGCCGGTCAAATCCCCTCCTGTATTCTCGCAACGACAGCTGCTTCCACACCACGTTCGGTGCTGAGGTGTCTCACTCAATAAATCCGGCGGCGATCATGTTTACCCTCTTTCACAGCACCTAAATTAGTGGGCAAAGCAAAACTGTTCGAACCCAATTACCTCTATTGAATATCTGTTCCCCGTCTGTAGTGAATTCTCGCTGACCCCCAGAGAATTTGTATTCATCACTGTCAGAATGATTGCATCCATCATAAGCCGCAAACACGTAACTGTTACTTTGAACTCTGTCTGCAACACACAACTACGGACAAGCGCAAATCATCTCTTCGAATTCTTTACAAATATCAATCAATTTTCCTTGTCATACCCTTCTCTGCGTCCGGGGGACGACACGGCCACGGGAGTTTCTCTTCCCTTCTCAGTCCAGTGGTCACCCCCCCCCTCCATAGCGACCGATGTCACCTCTCGTAAACGTCCTGATTTACCGACGCCTTCTTTGGTCTAATCCGGGGGCTGTGCGTGTGGTGTGCTAAAGCCCACCCTTTAATCTTTCACTATGTTTCCACACTGCTTCTATGTTATCTTTTTGCCTCCCAAGCGGCACATCTCTATAATTCAAATGACATCTTGAGATCCTCTAGACAGTATTAGATTAAGTCTGCACGCCTTGTACCCGCAATTGTCTCAATCCCGCTAAGCACACAAACACAAACACACCAGCACCCATGTCAATGGACTGTCATGTTCCTCTTCGACGATTTCTACGGGGAACTCTTTTCATGTTTATCGACAATTCAACAGAGTCCGTGCTTCCTCCGTTCCCTCTTTACTCCTCGTTCTCTGAAATCCTTTCATACAATACTGTCTCTCGACTGTCCATGCCGCCAAGCACCACTGGGATCACTTGTCAACTTCCGTTTGTTTTCTCTCTCACACCCTTTCACCGTTTCGCCTTTTTTCTTCAACTTTATCGTAACCTAGTTGATTTATCATGCCATACTATCTGTAACTTGCACACACTAGTCCGTTGATCAGACATTAGCCCTGCTGGTGCAATCACGATGGTCCTTTCAAATGATTATAAGCCACTGTTCAATTACCACTAGACTTGCAGTGCGAACATGAGCTTATCCACAGGTGGAAAAATCACGTTCAAAGCGGATTGATACAGGACAGAGTCCATACACTCATACCATAACAAACTCAACGCCTTCGCTTTTGGGATTCTTACCCTATTCTCACCAAGCAATGCGTTTCACAGAACACAGAACTGAAGAGCGGTTGCTATTTCTCCGTTAACAGTTCTGTGTGTTCCCCGAATGCGTGACACGTAGACGAGACTCCCTTCTTAAAATCGAATGGAGAAGATCAAGAGACGTCCTAGACCAACCTATGGGAGTTGAAGTGTATAGCACGTATCTAAGTTACAACATATCTTGAGCCTTTTGCTACCCTGTTCTTGTGCAGATCAACACGAAGTGGGAACGCTATGCACTGAATACCAAATCTCCTCGACTTATCCCCTTTACTGAATCCGTATTGATACAATACAATCACTGTACCTTATACTATTGGTGCGTTAACACGAACTAATATAAGTATACCATGTTTACGCAAGATACTTTAAAGAGGACGTCGTCTGGGCGGTACGTTCAATGTACACTTCTGAACGGAGCAGACCAGTAAAAGCTCAGCATATCTCCTCATCACTGAGATTTGTCAACTCACCAAAAACACTTTTAATTGCAACGTCTTATTACCAAACTCTGGCTAGCACACGGCCTCATGTTCTCAAGGTTCTTCCACATACAACCAATCTTACTTCCTCTATTTATTCTCTGTACACTCCTTTCTGTCCCGTGGACTAGCACCTTCTGGCGCAAAATGCTGTCATTGGCTACCCTCCCTCCCTTCTGTCCACTTAATGTCTGGGTTCATTTATTCCGAGAGCTTTTGTATTGGTCTGATTATGTGGTACATAGCCTAGCATGTAACTACCCTTTTCCCATGCTCGATATGGTCCCTCAGAGTTCTGGACACCTTGAACGCCAAATATTCTGCTTCTCCGTTCCGACAAAATTCTGGCAACTTGAACGTGTTGCTACTGATACCGTGGATCTATAGGAAAGCATGAAGCTCGGGATTGATCACGATGGACATAACCCATTTCGCTCCCAACGTCAATCATCTTGAAGTCTACCCAGTACTACCATTACACACAAAGACACCATCACAAAATGAGAAGTTGTTGATCGGCTGGCAGATCTATCATTTTTCAATCGAACCTTCCATATCGAAATTCTAAATTCTTCCATCCGAAATCCCATTAGGTTTCTTGGTTGTCGTCAGGATTTCGTTCAGATCATTGTGAATCCATCTGCGAATAAGACGGGTCAGACCTTTCCTTGTTTAAGTGTGCTAATGTTTTTCGGCTTGGCCCTCCCCGCACACGCCAGGACTATTAGATGATTCAGAAGGTAACGTTTTCTTTCGTAACTTCCTCTAAAGCTCACACACCTTTTCTCCTTGTCTTCACAAATTCTGCAAAGTCATAGGGCTACGAGCCCCTACCGCACGGCATCCCTACGCACGAAAAACTTACGTTCTTTAATTTCATCCTGAGCCTGCGACGGACGCCTGCTCTTAGGGACTGGTCAGATTCACTGCCAAAGTTGTACTTCCTCCTGATGGGTCAACACATGATCGTATTGACTGTACGCACTTGTCTATATAGAATCTCTCCTCCCATATGCAATATATAATAGTGCTAGATTGATGACAGCTTGTCTCCATGTAAATAGAAGGGTACCATCAGATCGCTAACATGGTGGGATCGACTGACAAGGTTGTCCACGCCGTTCCTGTGAGGACGAGATTGGTTTTACGAAAATGATTATGTTCAGCAAGTGCGGAAGGTGTCCCATAAATGTAGGGATATCAAAGAGTAGAAAAATATTTAGATACCTACTACTTACTTTTCTCTCCCAGTTGGCACTATGCTTTGGGATGTATCTTGCTTACTGGGCAAGGGGGAGTCCTATTTAATTTCTCTAGATCTACTGTGTGTTCTCGAGATTAATAGAGTACATAATTATGGTCATAATAGACTTCTGTAATGTTATCTCTTTTTCATCGTGATAGACATTTGAAGAAAAAATAGCAACTTCGATATTAGGAGTGTGATACGTTATTTCCCAACAGTATGGACCAACTGGGTTCTCCCTGCACCTCGCTCACTTGAAAGGTGGTGTCAGTACTTACTAATTGTGCATCCGGAGTATCAAGCGCAACCTAATCCTTTAATCTTAGTGCGGTGTTTATCCAAACCCTCTACTATTATGTTCCACCATAAGTCGTTATCGCGAGACCGGTATCTTGAATCTTACTCTTCTTCCCATTCTACTCTTTTTTAAAAAAATCCGTACATTGAGACAGGTGCTACCGTCGGAAAATTCTATAAATACACTCTCAAAATAAAAGTTCTAATAAGAGACACCAACGCTTTAGTTCCTCTTTTTCAACTATGCTATGATCGGAAAGTAAAAAGAATGAATTATGTAAGTAATAGAAATCGGTGTCACCGTATCTTAATGCGTTATCCACTTTTACCTATAACACTTTCCTTGAAAAAACAAATGCATTTGGGAAACTGCTTTTATCTTTTTCTTCTTTAATGATAACCATATCATTCGTTAACTTTTTTCTTTCGTAGCTGTCTCAAGGCCTCTGTGGCCCTCTCCGAAAAAATTCTTCTCTGTCCGATTTCTTTTGTCATCGGATGAGGGAGAAAGAGGATCTCTATCTCGAGGGTTTTCTACCCTCTTCTTCTTCTTTAAATAAATCAAGATATACCTTACCCAGCCTTCTCCTAATACATTTCAGAAAATCACTAATTGGGGTGTGCTTTCTCCCTGAGCTGTCATCCCTCATTTTTCTACTTTGAACTTCACGCTACGCTACAATGAACATTCCTCGAATAGTCCAATGAACATAAACATGTTACATATGTCACATGACTTTAATCCTTGCTTGATTGTATATGACAGAAAACAGTCTGGTTTTCTCTCGAGAAAATGATTTATCCACACGCTGACAAAGCATTAGCATTCTGTCCTGGGTTCGCAGCTCTATGACAAGCTTGCAACCCGGGCAGTTATCCGGCAACTCCCCAGCGGTAGGTCCGTACGGCAATGGGTCCGACATAACTTACGCAAATTATGAACACACAAAACGTTCTGGTTATCTTTTCATATTCCGATGTTTCGGCTCGATCCCTTCTGGCAACTTGCTTTGTGCTTTT
>JABUQX010108077.1:0-17630 GCA_015478945.1 Trachelipus rathkii | reverse complement strand
AATAATTCAAGGCAGTTTATATATATATATAAAGTATATATATAGCATATATATAGTTATATATATATATATATATATATATATATATATATATATATATATATATATATTATATTTATATATATATATATATATATATACATTATTGATATCAATATTTCATCAAGACAATAGAAGCAATTGAAAGATTTCGGCTCTTCAGGTATAATTTTAAAAAAAATTTAAAGGAATAATATAGGGTGTATGAGCATTTATTTTTTATTATTATTTTATCATAGTAGTATTTCTGTTATTGACTTATTACATTCAACATTTGATTTATCGAAGTCGATGATATTAAAACTATTACTATTCGAATTTGTTTAAAGGTCTTGATGTTTCTGTCTATGTTATTGATGTACTCCCTTGAACATTACCTCTTTGCATATAATACTATTAGAAATAAGATATATCCTAGAATACACTGAGAGAGAGAGAGAGAGAGAGAGAGAGAGAGAGAGAGAGAGAGAGAGAGAGAGAGAGAGAGAGACCTAACGGTATATATCTACTCATGCCCCGAAGCTTACCACAGTCATGCTATAATTTTCCTTTTTTAGATTCAATATTTTACATATTACATGATTGCTCTGGGTAACAGTTGTCAGGGTATAATGGACGTGATGATTATGTAATAGAGAAGTTATAAAATTTTCATTAACAAATCTGCGAGAAATTAATTTTGCCGGTATAAAATTGTTATAAATATTAAAATATTATAAATAATAATTGACTACTTATGTATGCTTGCGCTAACCGCATTGAATATTCAAAAGAATTGATACAGATACACACACACGCACACATATATATATATATATATATATATATATATATATATATATATATATATATATATATATATATATATATAGAAATATATATATATTTATATATATATATATATATATATATATATATATATATATATATATATATATATATATATATATTATATTTATATTTTATATATATATATATTTATATATATATATATATATATATATATATATATATATATATATATTATATATATATATATATATATATATATATATATATATATATATATATATATATATATATATATATATATATATATATAGTGAAGTTTTTTTAAGTTAGTTTCCCCAAACGAAAATACTTACAGAATGAACCATAAAAGCAAAAGTAACAGAAATATCACAAAGTCTATTAAATTTAAAAATGACTTATTTTCATTATTCAGATGTTAATAATTAAAAATTGTATATTAAAACATTACGTTTGCTATATTATATTATAAATATTATCAATATTTGATAAAAATATGTATATTTTATAAAAACTTAGTTTTAAGCAATAATAATGAACTTTTAACAATAAACTCCATCTTGTGTTCATATTATGTTCAGAATGTGAAGGCAAACGCCATCTAGCGATAGCTTCGGCAATGTTTCATTTTATTATATTCACAAAAATCCATTTTTAGAAAAGTTAGACCATAAAATATAATTTTTTTTAAATGTATATAAAATATTATAATAAAAATAAAAATAAAAGTTATAAATTGGTCAAATGTAAATATTAATAATATTTGTATAAAAACTTGATTATTATATATGTAATTTTTTTTATTATAACTTTGTAAGACTTTTTCGTTAAAAATAAATAATCTGGATTTCTGCTTGTTGTCTTATTAGCCTTTAAAAGAAATAATTCGTAGCGCTTTGCTACAACTATAGAGATAATTTGCTAATATAGAACAAAAAGCGGAAATATCAGATCCGACCTACGAAGCCAAGAAGAAGAAGCTCTGCAAGAAGTTGGACTCCCTCGTCTCTCTACTAGAAGTTGGATTGCCTCGTCTCTCCCCCGGAGTTGGACTACAAGATCTCCGACTGGCCCTACGTCTCTCCCTCTCTCTGAGCCTACCAAGAGGCTTAGGAACCTTCCCAGGGTTACCAAGAACCCTTTGGAAGATCTTCAAGAGTTTCTCCTGTCGGTGGATGGTCTCCATGGATGGTGCTTTCACCTGACCTCCGAGATTCTCCAGTTCGTCTACCACCTAAAAAGTAGTTTAACTACTAAAGAGATAATTTCGCAGGTAACCGCTGAGGTTACCTGTCATAGAGATAATTACAGAGAGTATAAAATACTCTCTGTCCCTTCCAGATTGTCCCACGGTTGGCCAGAAGAACACCCAGCCTCCTGTTTAGCCAACGATTTAGCAACGAGCTCGTGCAGATCAGCCTACAACCGCCTTTGCCTTAGCCGGACTTCATCCGAACCAGTCGACGGCTTATCCTGAAGTGGAGCAGACTGACACCGCTGCATGCACAGCCTTAGCCTGAACGTTGCTCGCAAAAAGGCGGCTTAGCATCCAAATACTGGTTATAGGTAGTGAAACTAAAGAGATAACCGATAATTATTGCATTCCCATCCTATAGCCAGTCCTACAGAATTACTGATCATCCTCCGTCGCTATATAGTTGTCATACCAGATAATAGAATACCATATCGAGTGGTGACCATATAACTGATAATAATATAACCAGAACCGGCAACTATATAATTGGTGATCCTAGAGCTGAAAATTTGATACCACGAAGATGGCAGACGAACAAGGACAGGATAACAATCAAAGAGAGGCAGAATCCATTTCAACAATGAAAATTAAACCACCAACTTTTTCGGAATCTTCAGTCCCGACATGGTTTCGTGTCATGGAAGCACAATTTCATCTCGCTAACATAAGGTCCTCACGAACTAAGTACTTTCATGCTATGTCACAAATTCCGCCTGAAGTTTTGGATAGAATATCTCAAGCCGAACTTGACGCAGAAGATTATGACCGTTTCAAAACGGCGGTCGTGAATACTTACGAAAAATCTAAGGTGGAGCTTTATAATGATCTACTTTCCAAAAAGGTCTACAGTGGCAAACCATCTATATATCTACAGGATATGATTCGGCAGGCAGAGAAATTAAATATAGGAGAGGACTTGGTCAGAGTGCAATTTTTGAAAACTCTACCGAGTCACATTCGCACAACCTTAGCCGCCCATTCTACTCTCACACTTCAACAGTTGGGAGATTTAGCTAATGACATCTTGTTATTAAGCCCACAAGCTCCTGTCATGGCTGTATCATCCCCTGCCACCGCCATTGCCCCCGCCGCATCAAGATCAAGAACAACCACTACTTTTGGCCTGGCGCCGTTCCACGAAAATCAACGACCAAAGGTGTGTAGAGGCCACATTTATTATGGACCACGCTCTAAAAGCTGTAAACCATGGTGTACATGGCCAAACAAAACGGGACTAAACATCCTACCTAATTCTAGACCTCCATCAAGAGCAGCATCCCCAACTCCGTCGGAAAACTAAAGGAGCAAGTTGACATTTGTGCCGTGTCAACTTCGCAGTTAACAATAGATGTACGGATTTTTGGCACCATGCACCAGTTTTTACTAGATACCGGAGCCAGCATATCTAGCCTTCCATTTAACATGGTCTCTAACATGACGCTGCACCCTTCAAACGTCACTTGTTCCGCAGCCAATGGCTCGCCCATAAAGTGTCATGGTGAAGTTGTGGCAAATATCAGTATACCAAAATTAAGAAGAGAATTCACCTGGACATTTATAGTAGCAGAAATTACTATGCCTATTATTGGAATGGATTTTCTTCACAATTTTGGTCTCCTAATTGACTGTGGACAAAGAACATTGCAAGATACTTATACTCACTCTTCTAGCTCCATTGAAAATAACCTCTGAGGAAGTACCATCTCTTCACGCTCAACTTCAAGGTGAAAATACAGACATAACATCACTCCTACAAGATTTCCCGTCCTTAATTTCACCTATAGACATCAACAATCTAGTAATTAAAGATAATGGACCAAAACACTATATAGAAACTGGTGATTCAACTCCAGCTTGCCTATTACCTGACGACAAGTTAAAAGCTGAAAAAGCTGAATTTGACATTCTTCTAAAAAGTGGAATAATTAGACCAAGTAGATCTGCATGACCGCCTCCTTTACACCTCGTGCCTAAGAAAACACCTGGAACATGGTGACCTTGTGGAGATTTAAGAGCCCTTAACAGCATAACAAAACAGGATAGATATCCCATTCCACACATTCAGAGCCTATCTCAACGCCTGCATAACTCTACCATATTCTCCAAGATTGACCTTCAAAAGGCTTACCACCAAATCCCCATTAGACCAGAAGATATAGAGAAAACAGCAGTCATCACTCCGTTTGGTCTCTTCGAATTTTTATCTATGCCTTTTGGTTTAAAGAACGCGGGAGCTACATTTCAAAGAGTAATGGACTCCATCTTCAGAGACCTTCCCTTCGTGTTTACCTATTTAGACGATTGTCTCATTTTTTCTACGTCCAAAACTGAACATGAAAATCATCTGAAACAAGTTTTTAAACTCCTCCAAGAAAATGGTTTTAAAATCTCTTTAGAAAAATGTGAATTTAACCAATCTTCACTCAATTTTCTCGGCTACACCGTGTCTTCAGAAGGCCTATGTCCTCCCAACGAAAAGAAAGAATCCATCTCAAGTTTTCCTCTACCGTGCGATTCAGCATCCCTACGAAGATACCTTGGGATGTTAGGATACTACAGAAGATTTATCCCTAATTTTGCCAAAATCGTCTTCCCATTATCTGAAAAAGCCAAGTTTCATCCCAAGGATAAATCTCTTGAATGGACTCCAGAAGAAGTGACAGCTTTTCAAGATACTAAGGAAGCTCTTCAAAATGCCCTAACACTCCCTTTCTCTTTACCTAATGTCTCACATTTACAACTGGTAACTGACAGCAGTCAGACTTCAATCGGAGCAGCATTACACCAGATGATTGATGGTCAACCTGTTCCCATTGACTTCTACAGCAAGAAGTTATCAGATCCCCAAAGAAGATATTCTGCTTTCGACAGAGAACTTTTGGCAGCATATTATGCTGTCCTTCATTTTAAACACATGTTAGAGGGAAGAGTCGTCACCCTTTGCACAGATCACAAACCTCTTGTTTCCGCTTTCTACTCCAAAAATCCTGCAAAAAGTGATCGTCAACAGCGACATCTCTCAGTACTAACAGAATATATTTCTACAGCAAGTTATATCAGAGGAGCAGACAATATGGTGGCCGACACTTTTTCCCGGATTCATTCGGTATCAGTTGACGCTGTCGATTTGCCCGCAATAGCTCGCCTCACAGAAATAGCAAAAAGAAATCAAGACTATCATGATCGTCTTTCATAATATCCCCTGCAGGACAACTCAAAGAGGTGCATACCTCTACTTCTATTTCCCAGCACCATTTCTTCGAGCCAGCTCGCCTTCAAAAATATTAATACGTTGCACAAATGTCATCGCTGGTATCAAAGGTACTTTACGACTAATCAAGAAAAGATATTTTTGGCCTTGTATGGATCGTGACATTAGGCTTTTTGTACGCACTTGTGAGCAGTGCCAGCTGTCTAAAGTTCATCGTCACACCAAAACAACGGTCACTCCATTAGAAATTCCTTCTTCAAGATTCGAAACAGTTCATATAGATATAGTGGGTCCTTTTTCACCTTCAGCATTTTGTGGATCTTCTTCTCCAGTTTTTCGCTACCTACTTACCTGCATCGACCGAAACACAAAATGGGCTGAAGCCTTCCCAATTACAAACACTACAGCAAAATCTGTTGCCTATGCTTTTATGCAGTGGATATCCAGATTCGGTGTTCCTCTCTATGTGATTTCTGACAGAGGTCCTCAATTCGAAAGCGAGTTCTTCAGTGAGTTGTCACATATGATTGGTTTCCATCGTCTTCGAACAACCTCGTACCACCCACAAACAAATTCCCAGATAGAGAGGTTTCACCGATCTCTCAAGACTGCCTTGATGGCACGTAAAGAAAACTGGCTTCTGTCTTTACCCATCACTCTACTTGGTCTCAGATGCATTCCAAACGATTCCGGTTATTCCGCCTTTGAAGCAGTAACTGGAAAAACTCCACTTTGTCCTATGGACATTCTTCAATCTTCTCCTAACAACAAACAAGAAATGGATTCTTTTATGAAGAAATTTATCGCCCACATGAAAGAATTGGACTTTAGAGACCTTCCTACTTTTCACTCCTTCAACAATTCTTCATATATTCCGGAGGCACTCAAGACCTGTTCTCATGTCTTCCTAAGGACTGATAGGATCAGAAAACCCTTAGAAGCTCCCTATAGTGGTCCTTTCAAAGTCCTTCAACGAATGCCACATTGTTTCAAGATAGAACTCAGGAATGGTCAAACTACAGTAGTCTTCAATTTGGCCGCTTTAAAACCTGCTTTTTGATGGGAAACTGGATACGTCAACGATTCCTGATGTCCCTGATGATCCTGATGTCTCTGATGTCCCTGATAATCCTACTGCTCTCTGGATTTCCCTGATGATCCCGAATGTCCCTGATGATCCTGATGTCCGCTGATGATCATGAACGATCCTGATGTCCTGATGATTGTGATTCCCTGATGACTGATGTCCCTGATGACCCTGATGTCTTTGATTACCCTGATGATCCTGATGTCGCTGACGCCGCGTTTGCCTTGATGTCCTTGACGTTGCTGATTGGTCCATAAGGATTCTACTTTTCCCTATTCTTCAAGTGCCCACTTACTAAGCGGAACCCTCCCCGTAGAGTCGCTTCAGGATAGAGACACTCAGTGCCCCTTTTAGTGTTTTATCAAAAAAAAAATTAAAAAAATACACATTTCTAATAGAGTCCGATTCAGGATAGAAATCCACTCAGTCCTTCCTTTAAGGTCCCCTCAGCACCCGTTCGCTTCAGGATGGAATCACTCGTGTTCTGGGGGAAGTAAAAATATATAGTGAAGTGTTAGTTAGTTTCCCACGAAAATACTTACAGAATGAACCATAAAAGAAAAGTAACAGAAATATCACAAAGTCTATTAAATTTAAAAAATGACTTATTTTCATTATTCAGATGTTAATAATTAAAAAATTGTATTTTAAAAATATTACATTTGTTATATTATATTTATAAAATATTTAAAAAATATTGATAAAAAATATATATATTTTATAAACTTAGTTTTAAGCAATAATAATGAAACTTTAACAATAAACTCCATCTGGTGTTTATATTATGTTCAGAATGTGAAGGCAAACGCCATCTACCGATAGCTTCGGCAATGTTTCATTTTATTATATTTACAAAAATCCATTTTTAGAAAAGTTAGACCATAAAATATAATTTTTTTAATGTATATAAAATATTATAAGAAATAAAAATAAAAGTTATAAATTTGTCAAATGTAAATATTATTAATATTTGTATAAAAACTTGATCATTATTTATGTAAAATTTTTTATTGTAACTTTGTACGACTTTTTCGTTAAAAATAAATAATCTGTTGTTTCGCTTTTGTCTTATTAGCCTTTAAAGAGATAATTCGTAGCGCTTTGCTACTACTAAGAGATAATTTGCTAATATAGAACAATAAGCGGAAATATCAGATTCGACCTACGAAGCCAAGAAGAAGAAGCTCTGCAAGAAGTTGGACTCCCTCGTCTCTCTACTAGAAGTTGGATTGCCTCGTCTCCCCCCCCGGAGTTGGACTACGAGATCTCCGACTGGCCCTACGTCTCTCCCTCTCTCTGAGCCTACCAAGAGGCTTAGGAACCTTCCCAGGGTTACCAAGAACCCTTTGGAAGATCTTCAAGAGTTTCTCCTGTCGGTGGATGGTCTCCATGGATGGTGCTTTCACCTGACCTCCGAGATTCTCCAGTTCGTCTACCACCTAAAAAGTAGTTTAACTACTAAAGAGATAATTTCGCAGGTAACCGCTGAGGTTACCTGTCATAGAGATAATTACAGAGAGTATAAAATACTCTCTGTCCCTTCCAGATTGTCCCACGGTTGGCCAGAAGAACACCCAGCCTCCTGTTTAGCCAACGATTTAGCAACGAGCTCGTGCAGATCAGCCTACAACCGCCTTTGCCTTAGCCGGACTTCATCCGAACCAGTCGACGGCTTATCCTGAAGTGGAGCAGACTGACACCGCTGCATGCACAGCCTTAGCCTGAACGTTGCTCGCAAAAAGGCGGCTTAGCATCCAAATACTGGTTATAGGTAGTGAAACTAAAGAGATAACCGATAATTATTGCATTCCCATCCTATAGCCAGTCCTACAGAATTACTGATCATCCTCCGTCGCTATATAGTTGTCATACCAGATAATAGAATACCATATCGAGTGGTGACCATATAACTGATAATAATATAACCAGAACTGACGACTATATATATATATATATATATATTTATATATATATATATATATATATATATATATATATATATATATATATATATATATATATATATATATATATATATATATATATTATATATATATTATATATATATATAATATTATATATATATTAATTATATATACAGGGATGGGAGTCGAAAAAAAATGAATCGACTCCCGACCCGGACTTCCCAGAGTCGTATTAAAACAACGACTCCCGACTCCGACTCTAAGAGTCGATATTTTAAAACTGATTCCGACCTCCCGATTTCCAAATGGAAAATTTCATACACCCCAAAAAAAACCCAAAAAAAAAATTTTTTTTTTGTTTTACCGTGGATTTATATTAGCATCCTCCTGTATAATTCGCTTAATGCCACAACGACACAAGTACATTTTATTTTATAACAGTTTTATTTGCTATTTTAAAATATTTCCTGCAATTAATGGATAAATAAAAAGTTCATCATTGAATTCCATTGTATAAAAAAAAAAAAAAAAAAAAAAAAAAAAGTAGCTCAACCACATAGATTAAAGATATTACTCCACTATATTTTTTAATCGAACCATTAATGCAACGTGCCACAATTTTTATTTTTATTTTTAAATATATTCAACCTTTTTATTTAGATTTTAAACATAATATATAAATACTTTGAAAAGTAGTTAAATACTGTATTTAAATACATTAACAGAAATATATTACTAAATACAATTTTAGATAATTAAAGTATTTAAATACTGCCCAGCTTCTGATATAATAATAAATTATTAATATATATATATATATATATATATATATAATAATATATATATATATATATATATATAATATTATATATATATTATATATATAAATATAGTATATATATATATTATATATATATATTATTATATATATTAGAGATGGACGATTATGAAATATTTTGCCAATGACGATGACGATGACGATTAGAGCAAATTGCCGATGACGATGACGATGACTAATATTGAAAAAAAACTATTTAAAATTTCTCTCTTCTCTCTCTCTCTCTATATAGATTATTATATATATATATATATAATATTATATATATATATATATATAATATATTATAATATATATATATATATATTATATAATATATATATATATATATATTAATATATAATATAATATATATTTAACAGGGATCATTAATTATTGCGAAAAAATCAGCATGATATTCCTTGCATAAATATAAAATAATATGTGTCAATAAACATTTCACCGAAACGCCTCGTTTCCAAGATACAAGGTGATGAAACCTACTTAAACATTAAATTACAATAAACAGTAAACTAAATTTGAAAGGTAATTAACAAATTCATTCAATATATTTAATTATAAGAATACGTACATTACTGCACAGAAGAAATATACAACAGAAATATTACGAAGCAATGGTGCACTAAGGTTATAACAAATGTTGAAATTGAGCACCCCCAGCGGCATACAGGCCTCTATTCTGCCACGCATTGATTGGCGGACACGTTCAAAAATATACCGTGTGTGTGCCGAATTGTGTCACAAGAAGCGATTATGCGAGCCTTTAATTCTTCGGGACTTTCAAATGTTGCTTATAAACCAAATGTTTCAGGTGACCCCACAAGAAGAAATCCAATGCATTTAGGTCTGCGAGACTGCGAGGGAGATGTCTGTACCTCCTCGACCTATCCAACCGCGTGGATATACAGTGTTCAAATAGTTACGAGCAAAACTAATTTGAAAATGAGCTGGAGCGCCGATCGTGCATGAAATTACATTTTCGATTCTTAATGTAATGTCTTCAGTAGTGTAGCAAGATTCATGTTCAAGAAATTGCGATAAACGTCTCCAGTAAGTCTCGCTGGTAAAAAAAGAATGGACCTATCAAATGGTCGCCAACAATGTCCGACCCATACATTCAATGAAACTGGTGTTGATGCGGCTTTCAACTATTGCATGTGGGTTCTCATCAGCCCATATGTGATTGTTGTTGAAGTTCGATATGGCGTCTCTGGAAAAATTTGCCTCATCGGTGAACAATATTTCTGCTAAATGTGAGAATTGTATGCAATTTTCTGTTGCATCCATCGACACAAAGCTACTTTTGCAGGAAAATCTGTTGGTACAAGTTCCTGCACTCGTTGGATGTGATAAGGGTACAGAAGTTGATTTTTCAATACCCTGAAAACTGTTGAATAACTTACATGTAGTGTTGCAGCAATCTTTCTGGTACTTGTTGTAGGGCTGTCCTAAAGTTCTTGGAGAACCTGTTCTTCGGCATCTGGAGTTGATACTGTGCGAGGTCTCCCGTTTCCATTAGTAAGTTTTTTAAAACTTCCTGCTTCTCTAAAACGTTGATGGAGACGTGCAAACATAGTATGATGCGGGATGACACGATTAGGGTACATTTCTTCATAGAGACGCATGGCTGTTAATGAATTTGTGTAATTCATAACAAAATGCATATCGCACATTTCACTATTTGTGTTATTCATTTTGAAAGGTATATTGGAACCCGAAAGTGACCGCGACCTTTTTGACCTTGTTTTTGACCGCGACCTTTTTGACCTTTTTACGTTTTTGGGGCAACCTGAATTGTTTCCTTAACTTTTTTTGCTGACCTTTTTTATGAGAACCGATTTTTTGAGAACCCCGGATTTTTTGAGAACCAAATTTTGAAACCAAATTTTTTGAGACCCAATTTTTTGAAAACCCAAATTTTTGAGAACCCTAATTTTTGAGAACCCTAATATTTGAGGAACCCTAATATTTCGGCAACCTTAATTTTTTGGCAACCTAATTTTTCGGCAACCCTAATTTTTGCAACCCTTCGAGAAGGTTGCGCCAACTGTGCGTCAGCAAACCGTTTTACGTGTCCACCCTAGATTGTCCCACTTTTATTACAATTCAAGAGAAACTTGTGCCACAGTTAACAGCCCAAAACGAGTATGATTTTAAAATGAATTTGGGTCTAAAACACGCATCCTCAAATTAATTTCAAAAATCAAATTCAGAGTAGGGCTCAGGATATGAAAAACATGTTTTTTCATACCTTAAAACCAAAAAGCGGTATAAATTAATTCTCGACCAATCACATACGAGGTCAAATAGAGATAAGGATACTCCGTCCACTCACAAGAAAGTTAAACATTTCCTTCTTACCTGATCAAAGGATCTTACCGATCCAGCATGTTTCAGTTTGAAAAATATTTATAAATAATTACATTGATTCTCGATTCTTGTTCTATACTGGAATTACCTTTTGACTCAGTATTAGGCTTAAGTCAGCTGGATACAAAAAGCTTATCCTTAAATTTAGGCCTAAATTTAGGCCTAACGTAGTTATTGCACCACATATTACAGAAAAATCAGTTTGAAAAATATTTTGGCCTGGTTTTATCAGTAAAGCGATGTGGATTACTCAGGGATTCTTCTAACCTTGAGGCTCATTTATTTATTTCAACCCAATTTTTACAGAGAGAGGTCAGTTTCGTATCTAGTAACGAGTGCGGGTTGTTGTGTTTTTCTGTGTGGGATTGTCAATGTACATAGATAATAATTAAAAGCAAATACACATTAATTGAGAAAATTTTAAAAATATTTTAAGACTTTTGAGCGAATATATAATTGTAAGTGAAGCCCTGTATTCAAAAATAAAATTTATGGAATGATTTTATCAATGGATGTTATGTACATTGAAATTTGTTATTTTGTATACTTCTTTAACAGGTAGAAATGATGTTTAAAGCAGTAACAAATAGAACAAAACGTGGCCATAGCTTGTGTAGAGGGGTGCTAGGGGCTAACCTTACTGATTTTCTGATTTATTGCTTTAAGTACGTTAAAAAATATAATGTTTTTAATAAAATTCATAAAATTTTTCTAAAAGTTATTTTAAAACTGATATTTATAAAATTTATAAACAAAAGTATTAAACAGTTAATAATAAATTCTTTGTCAAGATAATGATTGATTTATATAGAATACTTAGAACCTTTGAAATATGTTTAGCAACACTTTTAATGAGGAATATCAATTGTAGTGTTAATTAAAACATAAAAGTGTTTAATAAATATACTATATGTGTAAGTGAAGTGTGCGTGATGTGTGGTGTGAAGTGAGGTGCAAACGAGAAGAAATATTGTGTCGTGTGGGTGTGTGTGTAAGTAAATCTGTGTGATGTGAGTGTAAGTAAAATCTGTGTGTGTTAAAGGAATCTGCTGTGCTAAAGTAAAATCTGTGTGTGGTTGTAAGTAATTCTGTGTGATGTAAGTAAATCTGTGTGTGAGTGAAGTTAAATCTGTGTGTGTGATGTGTGGTGGTTGTTATAAGTGTAAACTGAAGTGTCTATGGGTTAAATGTAAGTTCATAGTGAATGGTGTTAATAAAAGTTCATAGCTGAATGTGTGATTTAAGTGAAGTGTGTGTGTTGTGTGTGTGTGGGTTGTATGTGTGTCTTAAATACAATAAAATAGGCATGAAGAAATACACTAAGTATATAAAAATAATAAAAATAAAATAATAATAAAAAGTTTAAAAATAATAAAAAATTAAAATTAAAAGGAAAAAAAGAATAAAACTAAAATATTTAAAAACAAAATAAAATAATAATAAAGTAAAATAATAAAATTACAATAAAAGGATCCCAGTAAAAAGTAAAAATTGTTAAAACAAAATAAAAAAAAATAGTGTTAATAAATATATGAGTTAAACAGTAAAACATATGAGTGAAAGCAGTAAAACATGAGTTAAAGCAGTAAAACATGAGTTAAAGCAGTAAAGCATGTAAAACAAAAAGCATACTTACCCCCCTTGGTGTTAGGGGACACACCGTCTAGTTGATTTACTTGATTTACTGCTTTAAGTTATGTAATGTTAATAAAATATAGGAGTTAAAGCAGTAAAACATATGAGTTTAAGCAGTAAAACAGAGTTAAAGCAGTAAACCAGAGAGTTACTAAACCAGTAAAGCAGTAAAACAAAAGCATACAACAAAAGCATACTAATGCAACACCTCTTTATGATTTACTGATTACTGCTTTAAGATGTAATGTTAATAATATATGAGTTTAAGGCAGTAAAACATATGAGTTAAGCAGTTTAAAGCAGAAAGTTAAAGCGATAAAACAAAAGAGGTTCGCATCTTAATGTGAAGTTAGTGACTCCTCTATGAGGAAATGAGTTAACGCTTTGAGGTATGTAAGTATATGTTTTTATAAATTTTCGTACAGTTGTAGTAAAAATAAAACATGCATTTATATCAGGCACTATGGCGTTATCAACTCACTGACAAATGTTTGACATTCCAAATTTAAAAAAAGAATGAAAATTAATTAATATAAAATGTCTGTAATGGAGTTACATTTTATGTCAGCGAAAATGTTTCTTTAATAAAAATGTTAAGTATGCAAATAAAAATGAATGACTCATAGTATATTTGAAAAGAAATTCTATGAATAGTGTACATTGATATCATATTTTTCGTTTCGCGGAATATTGGCGGCTGCGGGCGCACGCGGCGGGTACGCGGAAATATTGCGCCTGCGAGCCAGCGGCGGGCGGGGGGACGCGCGGACGTCGCAACCTGCGGGCTGGCGGGATTGGGCTCTGTTCTTTGAGCGGAGGGCTCACGCTGAGCCCTGTTGGGTAGCTTATGATCTAGAGTTAGACAAAAGCATGATCAAATCAAAGATGAATCATCAAAGATGAGCCGACAAGGATGACTTCATCAAAGATGAGTCATCAAAGATGAACCATCAAAGTTGAGGCATTAATGCTAAGGCATTGATGAAGCATCAAAATATCGAGTGTGTGGGTGTGTACGTGATATGTGTGTGTGTGTGTGGTGTGAGTTAAGTGTCAAGTGTATTTGGGCTAGTGTAAGTGTCTATGGAGGTGTAAGGCTTATAAGTGTCATGTGCTGTATAAAGTTCATACGTGAATGTGCGTTATAAGTGTATATAGTGTATGTGTGTATAAATGACATAGTGTGTATAAGTGTGCATGAGTGTAAGTGTCTAGAGGGGTGTATGTGTGTATAAGTGTCTTTATGGCGAGGTGTATCTGTGTGTGTGTGTGTGTTGTTGTGTGTTTGTGTGTGTAAGTAATATATGGGCTATAAGTGTAGAAAAATACTAACTCATAGTAAGAAGCATTCTAGCAGATTGTAATATACACAAATCGATTCCTCATACCTTATACCTGGGTAGGACACATAGTAGGGCTATTCGGAGCTCAGGGAAGAGGTTAGAAAAGGCTTGAAAAAAGTGGCAATCAGTTTGGCACTTATTGGCACTCAGTTGGCACTATGTGGCACTCACTTGCACTTCACTGGCAACTCATTGGCACCACTGGCACTACCTACATCATAGAATACTCATAGACACTAAATAGAACACCACTAGATACTTCTTACGGTATAGGCCCCATCAAAGCTGAACCATCAAATAAATCTGAGTCATCAAAGTTAATTATCACATATAGAATGCCAACAAAGATGACCGTCATCAAGTTGAGCCATTAAAAGGTTGGCCCATTCAAGTTGAAGGCACGTGTAGGCTAGGTATAGGTGTAAGCTAGGTGAAGGCTGGGTGGAGTCTAGTGTAGGTGTAGGTAAGGCTGGTGGAGGCTAGGTTAGGTGTAGGTGTAGGCTAGGTGTAGGTTAGGTAGGTTAGTTAGGTTAGGTTTGGTTAGGTTAGGTTAAGGTTAGGTATGTTGTGTCTGGTGGGTGGTGTTGCATGTGTGCGGCTTGTAGCGAGTGAGGCTGGGTTTGTAGGCTATGTGGGCTGGGTGTAGCTACATGGAGGCTAGGTGTGTGTGGGTGTGTGTGTGTGTTGTGTGTTAGATTGTTACCGAATATAAAAAATAGGGCTAGCCCTAAAGGGTGGTCAAAATTAGGGTGGGCAAAATTGACCATGGTAATGACCCAAAGGGTGCGTCGAAAATTAGGTGGCGAACACGTACAACGGTATGATTACGAACCGTTTGGCGCAACCTTCTTCGAAGGTTGCAAAAAAATTAGGTTGCCGAAAAAAAAATTCAGGGTTGCCAAAAAATTAGGTTGCCAAAAAATTAGGGTTGCCGAAAAGATTAGGGTTCCAAAAAATTAGGGTTCTCAAAAAATTAGGTTCTCAAAAAATGGGTCTCAAAAAAATTTGGGTTCTCAAAAAATTAGTTCTCAAAAAAATTTGGGTTCTCAAAAAAATCCGGGTTCTCAAAAATCCGGGTTCTCAAAAAAATCCGGGTCTCAAAAAATCCGTTCTTCAAAAAGGTTCCAAGCCCCAAAAAAAAGTAAGGTAAAAAATTCAGGTTGCCCAAAAAGGTAAAGGTCAAAAAGGTCGCGGTCAAAAAAAGCGTCAAAAACGTCGCGGTCTACTTCGGAGTCTGAATATGGCCTACCTACTATGTGTAATCATTTGAAAATATGGGCAAACACTTGAACACAGACTTGACGCGACACGGACTAGTATATGCATAAATGAAGCGAGATACGGAACAAGTAAATAACAGGTTCGTAAACCTTCATACGGTGTATTTGTCTTATATGAAAGCGTTTGAGATGTCGGTACGGGAGGGCAATGGATATCATTCAGATATGTCCAACATTAAGTTTATCACCTTTGTATCTTAACGAGCGTTTTCAGTAGTGAATGTTTATTGGACACTATTATCTTATATTATCAAGGAATATCATTACTGAATTTTTTCGCAATATTAACGATACACCCTATTATATATATATATATATATATATAATATATAAATATATATATATATATATATATATATTATATATATATAATATAATATATTATATATATATATAAGCTGTAGACAGATGGGTCAGGGGGTTCAACTCCCGAAATTATTTTTAGCGATCAAATTTTTGATTCCTTAAGTCTCAATATAATAATAATATAATAATAATAATAATAATAATTAATATAATAATAATAATAATAATAATAATAATAAATAATACATTAATAATAAAATAGTTAATCAATGGAAAATGAAAAAGATTTATAATGAAAAGAGAGACAGTATGTGGTCCGTAACGATTCTATAGTTTCAAGTGGCTGTTCCTCATTATATGTATAAAATATTAGACCAGGGACTAAAATGTAAGGTTTCCAAGTTTGCAATGATAGCAATTGGCTACCTCAATAAGGAATAATATGGATGTATAAAAGATTTAAAAGATAAGGAGGAATGTAATCGTTGATGGATGAGCAGGTTCATTCCTTTCTTCAGCTAAATTTTTCTGTCCTCATTCATCCTTCAAATAAATTTTCTTTCCTCATAATCCATGGTTCATTCGTGCTTGTTCTCTGGCCATTTTCAGGCCTAGAGACAGTGCCTTATCGGGTGTGGAAAAATTCTCGTCTCCTATCACTCTTGCTAAATTTTCATTCGGGCTAGAAATCGTTGCAGGCATATCTTCGACGAGCAAAGCTGACTTTCATCAAAGGAAAGTTGCGCTAACCTCCATGGTTCTCCTACTGACAAACTGTCTTCTCTAGCAAACTTCTGTTAAATTGCTTCTCCCTCTTATTCGGATACTGATCATTTGTGTTTCTATTCCAATGAAAAGGCTAATGCTCTTCGGCCCCTCGCTCAACTAAATTCTCTATGTCTCAATACTAGCACTTTGCCTCCCTCAGTGTTGGAAGCTCTCACATGTCCAACCTTTCCGAAAAAAGGAAGCCGGCTCTGATCCTATCTAACTATCGCCTGTAGCTTCTCACTTGTATTCTATCTAAGGTCTTTTGAAACCTTTCAACTCACTTCTTCTAACATTTGAAACTCACTCCGATTCGCCAATACCGGCTCTCGGTATTGCACGAGCTCTACTGGTGATTTATTCCTATCTAACCGATTTTATGGTTTTCCGCTCTTAGGGAAACATTACGGGGAGGACTTGGGTAGTGGCGCTTGACATTTCCAAGGCATTTGACCGAAGTATGGCCACCGTCACTGCTCTCCAAGTCCCCCTCCTTTGGTTTCTCTTTTCTCTTTGCTTTACTTCATATCTAAGCTTTCTTTCAAATCGTCAATATCGATCTGATTGTTGATGGGGGCGACGTTCTTTGCTTCTTTCCTGTTCAATAGTTGGTGTTCCTCAGGGTTACTGTCTTATTTCCTACTTTATTCCTACTTTCAATTAATGATCTTCTCACCTGACCCTTCTAAACTCTATCCACTGTATTCAGATGACTCACCCTTCATTTCCTTTAACTCATATCAATTCTAATCCCACTTTTACT
>JABUQX010108076.1:45000-49550 GCA_015478945.1 Trachelipus rathkii | reverse complement strand
ATTATATATTATTATTATTAAATTATTGAATTATGGTATTATGTATTATTATAGATTTATCTACTTATTTATTAGTTTATTGATTATATTATATTATTTTTCTATTATGATATCATTATTATTATTTAATTATTAATGATTATTATGAGGGATAGTGTGAGTTATTATTATTATTATTTATTACTTATTAATTATATTTATTGATTATTATTACTGAACAGAAAATTGTAATTATGGTGCCAAATTATTAATTGATATTATTATTGATAATGGTAAAATAATTAAATTGATTCATTTATTAATTATTTTTAAATAGTAGATTATTTTATTATCTTGATTTATAGGTGATTTATCACCTAATTCTTGTGGAAAATATTCGAAGAGATTATTATTGAAGAATTAATTATTAAATTATATATTTATTACAATACATATATAATATTTAAATGTTCCATCTGGATTAATAGAGGAAGTTGATGTATGTTGACGAACTAAATTTACACTATTTCTAAATATCATACTATTTCTAAGTCCAATACTATTTTATACATTGTAAATTGTAATATCTATTAAACTTTAATTGTAATTCTTTAATTCTACATTAGGTAATTTAGAGATCAGCATTCTATTGTGTACTGGTTAATTTAATGTTTAATTTGATTTTAGATTATTAATTCTAATTCCAACTCCGACAAGGCATTTCAGCCAGTCTCTATCACTAAATACTATACACACGACGTGCACACATTATATATTAATTATTTAATTATTAATAATCATCAGAATAGAATAAAATAATTAATAATAATAATAATAATAATCAATAATAATAGATATATAAAGTTCTATTTGGATTTTGGAGGGATTATATAAGAGATTAATAATGACAAAGTTCTGAAAGGTGAAAGATTGTTAAGATATCACACATAAAATACACACACTACACAGCCATCTAATAAATAATAAGTTAAATATCATAACATCACTACACTACAATTAATTAATTAAATAAATACAGATGCAAAAACATATAAAGAAATAAAAAAATACATAATCAATAAATCATTAATAAAAAGTGATACAACACTAACGACGATACAAGGCAGTGAACACAATTAAAAAATAATAATATAGTAATATTTATTTATTAAATGAATTATGAATAATAATTTATATTATTTCAATGATAACTTAGTCTATTTATAAATAATATAGAAATAAAATATAAATATATATAATAAAAATAAGTAAATAATAATATAATAATAATAATGAAGGAAAGTATAATAAAGATTAAAATTTAAGTAATAATCTAAATAATAATAAATATATAATAATATATAATATTTCATGATTTCTATATAATAATTAATAAAATAAGGAGTGAGATGTTATAGAAAATTCACAATAACGAAGAGAATAGTAATTCTACTGCTAATAAAAACACACAGTATATTAAATAATGTATTAAAATGCATAGAGTGAATAATATAAAAGAAATTATATCAATATATATCATATAATAATAATAATAGCTATTATATAATACTATATATTCAAATGAAATATTTAATAATAAGATTATTTAGAGAGCAATAATAATTAATAATACAATTAAAATACTATTATATATATATCTAATAATGAAATATATATATATTATATAATATAAACACACATTATATATATAATATATGACTAAATAATCCAACTATAATGTACTATAATCACATTCAAAATACACTAATAAGGTAATTAATAATGCGAGAGTATTATATACAAGTAATTCACTATTATTATCAGAATCTTTACAAGCTGATAATGATCCTAACATAGAAATAAAACTATGTCAAGCCAACATGGATGAAATATTAATAGTAAATAATAATGAGAGAATTATTTAAATACAAAGGGCATTTTAATAATAACTAATGGCATAAGAATTAATTAGAAGAAATCAGGATACTTCAAACAGAGCTTTATATATTAAATTAACATTACAATACATTATATATATTTTAATAACATGTAGTCATGAAAAGAATACATAATAATACACGATATACTATATATACTATGAACAGAATATAAGTAATATCAGTACAAAATGAAGTAATACGAGAGTAGTTTAAGTGATAGGATCTTATAAAATTATTATTAGAATTTGTGGTTGAACCCATAGATAATGAGTAACTTCTGTAACTCAGTATAACATAATATATAAATAAAAATCTTATCCATAAATTCTGAATAAACATTTAGTAATATTCATGATCATACTTATATTATTAACAAATAGTAATAAGTTGATTAATGATATGAGAAGTTTGTTCAAGTGAGGAGGAAGAGTAAATGATACGAACGTCGTTCTTTATTGGAGTTTACTATTTTCTCTTAATGAGGCAAAATATTATATAATGATACTAACACTTCGTCTCGAGCTAATCTGAATAAATTATATAATTACTTGAAAAAATAAATTGTAATTTGACAATATAGTATAATTTTTATAGGAATAGATAAGATATTATTAATTTGTATATTTAATATAGATATCTGGTTTTCACCTCTTCTTCTATTCTACAGATCCATAATTAATTCTAGATTTCACCCCAATATAATAAGTTAATACATTGTATTTGACTTTAATTAGAGTTTCTATGTATATAAAATTATATATGACATTATATGATCAAGTTTTTAACACCTGATTACTTCGAAAACGACACCATACCTAGTAAAACTAATTAATAGATACATAAATAAATTAATCATATATTATTAAATTATTATTATTGAGTGAATTTGTAATTAATGAGAGTTTTTAATGATATAAGATTTTTTAATGAAATAAATTTTCATCTTTTTATAGTCAAATATTATATACTATATTATATAATGAGATAAATAATTTTTTTATAATTGATAGTATACATTCTTAATTATTATGTAAACAATACGAGGTCTAATTGAAACATAAGTGACTAGGATCTAAAAATTAAATTATAAGCTCAGATTATCTCATCATAGCTATAATTAGCCATGATACTGTAATAATGTTGACCATACTGTGTCTATTAATGCACGAGTGTAGGGTAGGATCAGCAGATACATTCCACCGAGTTACCTAAACTCCAGTCGTATGAGATTTGTACAATATTGTAATCATAATTTAAATATTGTTTGTAGCGTTGTTCTCTTCTTATTTAAGTATATAATGAGATAGTCATGGACGGTTATTTAGATAATATCATTAGTCAATTATCATTCAAAATATCCATCTAACATTAATCCACCCCAACGCATCATCTTGTCCACTCTCCAATATAGGTACCCTCATGTGATATCATAGCATTCCACTGGACTATGCAAGATCACATAACAATTAGTTCAATATGAATGCGATTCTATGCTATGGAATTCCTCAAATTTAGTTAAACTTGTAGTCTTAAATATAGATGAGTGCTGACTTAGTATCATATTAATGACCTATAAATCTAGGTCATTTCATTATATTCACTGTATGGATATTAGCTCTAGAGGTATTCCTTCTCTTTTATCGGTGACACTTCATATGGAGGAGTGAGGGGAGGGAAATAACGGCCCCGGCGCGTCGTACTGTTATATGTATATCTCCTGACATAATCATTACATTTTACACTATTCACTAACTTATTATTTCGAGATATGTGAAAGAATGACAAGCCATTATCCAAACATCAACTAGAACTCAATGGAGAAGTGATATTAAAGTGAAATTATCCTACATCAAAACATTGACTACATAAGACAGGCTCGTTCATATATAGAAAGATCCAGCAGACTATTGCATTGCATATAAAGTTCTGAGATGTGAATAAGGGCCTCTTCACAAAAATATAGCTGAATTACAGATCTGGGTTAGGAACATACTTGGAAAAAGATGATAGGACCTAGTGTGAAATCTCAACTGCGGTTGTAAAAAGCCCGATATGAATGACGCACTCACCTCAGAAACCTCCGGAAGCGTAGATGCCGCAGTAGCTGGTATACGATATGACTCAGTGGAGCGAGTTCGGTATCAAAAAAAGTCCTGAAGACGCTCTTAGCTTCAATAGCGTAGAATCAAGTTCCTCGATATAGATCCCGAATATATATATTATAGTAGACTGATTCATCCAGAAATATATATATATACAAAAGACGAGCAGACCCATACGAGCTTATAGACAAAACAAGTAATGAAATAGGCTATGGCAGGCAAGTTATAACTGGAGAAAATCGTACAAGAGATCCTATTATATCCCTTAAATCACGTTGCTCTTTTGGCCATGTAAATCAGATGAAGCGTCAACATCATACTCATATCGTTGATAGAAAAGTGTAACTCAACATACAATGTTTCTGTAGGAGAGCTATCCAAACTCATGAATAGTACCAATAACGCCCCAACACTTCCACCTAAGTGTAATCAGTATGCAGGATAGCACTACTCGCCGAGGCTATATATGAATCACCTTATCTTATACTTCTGAGAAAATGAGGTATGTTGTGGATTTAGTATAAATATT
>JABUQX010108076.1:15000-17500 GCA_015478945.1 Trachelipus rathkii | reverse complement strand
TATATAAATATAATAAATATATATATAATATAATATATATATATATAATATAATATATATATATATATATATATATATCAACCCTGAGATCAACCAACTGTATAAAAAGGGGGTAATACCTTTTATTTTTATTTCTAAGGACTAATTACAATCAGATAGTAAATAATGCAGTATCAATGTTTAAAGTTAAACACAATGGAGCCAGTTACAGTCGATTAATAAAATTGGTGAAAGTTAATATAATAAATTTCTACGATCAAACACAACTTTCCGGTTTTTTAACAAGCTAATGGTTTAACACGACCTCTCTTCTTGTAACATGAGGTCTTACTGCATCTCTCCTCTTATAATACGAGACGCTAACTGACTTTGTTTTACTTCATACCCCAGGCACTCCGTTTGGACGCACGTTTCCGCGGCAGCCCATTACATTTGAAAGTGCCCTCACAAAAGAATCGTTAAATATTTCTCTTATACAATGAAATAATAATTAAAATTTAATGTACGGATGCATATATCAAGTATACATAGTTATTTTAGTAAGGGAAGTAGTACATTCATCCACATTTTTTTTTTTTTTTTTTTTTTTTTTTTTTTTTTTTTTTTGAGTAGTAATTTTGTTACTGTTGAAATTCAAAATTTTATTTCTACAATACTATTAAAACAAAATATATATAAACAAACCTTATTAATTCTACAATATCCCATTACAAAATTGATTTCGTTTTTATAACCTCTATTACATAACATAAGACCGCCTTCAATTCGTTTATTTCGATCTTCGCGCCATGAGAGTTATCATAAAGTATTCATAATTTATTAAGGCCCTTCTTACAATGTACTTTCCGCCAATAGCGTCAGAGAGAGGGAAGAAGATAAAAATTATCTCACTAAAGTGGGACAAGATAAAGGTAAGAGCGAATTTCGCACTTGGCGTAAGAAGACAGAAGCTTCATTATCTATCGAAACGTTACGGTTTGTTTCGGGGTCAAGCATGTAATTATAATTTGGTCAATAAATGAACCCATATTTCTCAAAAAAGACAGTCCCCAGATATGAAATGACCTCTGCAGCAAAGCGCACAATTCATATGCCCTTCCAAGTCCAAATGTCAATTCAATTAATTTTTTATTATAAATAGATATCAATGTCCCGTTAGCTGCTGTCACAGAACCTATTATACCCCCACTCCTATCTGCCTCTGAAGGTCGTATTAAATTTAAAGAACTTCCCCAATCTAGTAAAAAACTTATTATTATTTCTTCTACTTGTAAATAAGATAAAATTTCATAAGACCAGCTCCTTTTTGTAGCCATCCCAGTTTCCAACATTAACACAATCTTTTCTCTTAAAAATGTTGTATCCTTTGTTCGCTTCCGACAATTATCCAATTAACATCATCATAATTGTTGCTATCATCATCATCATGTATTATTATTTTATTATTATTATTCTTATTCATTCATTTTATTATTATTTTATTATTTAAATTATTATTATTATTATTTTATTATTTATTTATATTATTATTATTATTATATTATTATTATATATTATTATTATATTATCATTATCATCATCATTAATATTATCATTATCATTATTAATATCATCATTATTATTATCATTATTATTATTTCTTACTTTATAATAATTATGTTGTTATCATTCATATTATATTATTATTATTATTATTATTATATTATTTTATTTAATTATTACATTGCTGGAATAAAATATTCAGTGTCCTTCGTTCTTTCACAACTTGCGCCTGGGAAATTGCATCATCAGTGCTACAGTACTCTTCCCCCCCCCCCAAAATACTTTACCGATTACCCCCAGAATTATTATTTATTCTACGTTTATCAAAATGTCTGTAATTATGGCTATAATTTCTACCGTTATTATGATTATTGTTATTATTATAATAATAATATCTTCTACTATTATAGTTAGGAGCTTTTATTATATTATAATGAATTAATTTTTCGGAAAACCATTTCTACTAAAATTATTAATACTATGATATAAACCATAGGATACCCATACATTATTTTGTGACTATATCATTATATAATGGATTATTGAACAAGAACCATTATCTACCAAGACTACGCTATAATTAAATTATTTTTGCCTAAAATAAGATATCCGCCACGTATTTTACTCCCCCTTGTTTCGGGGAGCTCCACGTTTCCCTGCACCGAATTTTGATTGTCAATGTTGATTGCAGAATTTTCTCGAAGTCTCGCATTATTGTTTCATTAGGTTGTGATTGTTCCAATTTAGAGAAATCATTTCTTCCCCGTGGTTTTTTTTCTGTCAATCTAATCAGGTGTGGCTCTATTTTGCTTTGTTTGTGGAGATTCCATTTGTCATTTTGAGAAGAAGTCTCGTCTTCTTCTCCATTCCCCCATTTTGGGGAACCTCGTGAGGGATAAGTGAATTGGGGTTCGAGATTTCAGGCCCAGTTGTAACAGTCATCTTGCTTCTTGTTTCA
>JABUQX010108076.1:2500-5000 GCA_015478945.1 Trachelipus rathkii | reverse complement strand
AGGTGACATCAAAGATGACTATATTAAAATTTGAAAATATTTTGTTTTGTACTTTTTATAAAATGCTCAGAGTTTTTAGGTGGGCAATAGATATGTTTCCTAAAGAGGTAGTTTGTAGTTTTAGGGGCTAACCATTTGGATAGGTTTTGGGTTATACAATTGATATTGGACAAGGTCTGAGAGGTATTTTTTCTTTGTGTATTTTGGGAAGGCGTAAAAACAGGGAGGAGTGGGTAAATAGGCTTTAAATTTTTGGATAAGGTCTTTATGTGTAGGGATGACATGATCTAATCACTTTGAAGATTTATTACCTCAAGGGTTTATTAAAATAATCTGTACTTAATAAACTACGAGAAGGCAGTAGTTTATAACACATATATATATATATATATATATATATATATATATATATATATATATATATATATATATATATATATATATATATATATATATATGCTCTTATATATATATGTTTTTGTTTATCTTAGCTAAATATGTTTTTTATATATTTTTTATATATATTTTTTTATTTATATATACTTTTATATATATATATATATATATATATATATATATATATTTTTTCTCTATATAGAGCTATATATCTATTCTTATGATAAATGGAATTCATTTGTCTTTGTTATATTAAGGATGAAAATTTGTCATTTAGTTTTCTCTCTCTCTCTCCTCTCTCTCTCTCTCTCTCTCTCTCTCTCTCTCTCTCTCTCTCTCTCTCTCTCTCTCTCTCTCTCTCTCTCTCTCTCTCTCTCTCTCTCTCTCTCTCTCTCCTGCTTCTAATTTTATTTTTATATTTCTCTCTCTTTCTCTCTCCCTCTCCCTCTCTCTCTCTCTCTCTCTCTCTCTCTCTCTCTCTCTCTCTCTCTCTCTCTCTCTCTCTCTCTCTTTATATATATATCTCTCTCTCTATATATATATATACTCTCTCTATATACTCTCTCTCTCTCTCTCTCTCTCATAACAATATTAAGAGTCAAATGACATAAAATCTTTAGACATTCATATTGGAGATAATGTTGCCGTCTACCGTAGCTCAATGGCAGCTTGACCATGTCGTATGGCACAGGGCCAGAGTAGTAGGGGTCAGATCTGCATACCATAGTAACCGTTTCCGAAAGTCCCTATGGCAGAAGTCTTAGAGATGTCTATCCCCTTCTAAATTTTTATTCCTATGACGGAACCTCGTCTAGACAGGTTACAGTACCGATATCCCCTCTTTAGGGTGGTGAACGCTCCAAACATGGCTATGGCTTTAGTTAGACGGTAAATTGGCTGCTGGCATATCTCTAAAAGATATTACATATATATATATATATATATATATATATATATATATATATATATATATATATATATATATATATATATATATATATATATATATATATATATATATATATATAAATATATATATATATATATATATAGTGTATATATATTCTATATATTTAGCAAGGTGCTTCATCAGTGGGATAGGATTCGATCATTCTTGAGTTCTATGGATCGTATCGGGTTGAGATTTGGTATACATATAGATGGGGATATCACCTCACCATAAACGAGGTTACATGTGGAGTGCACCCTCCAAGGGGGATGTAGCCCCCCCTTAAAATTTTAAAATGATCTTTATGGTGTCTTAGATAGTTTGTAATCCTCTCAAATTCGATATACTTTTTGTGGGTGATGTCACCTCGTCGAATACAAAGTTACGTATGGTGCACCCTCCGTAAGGGGGTGCCTCCTCATCCTACAAGTTTTTTTTTCAGGTTAAGGTCTTAAATAATGCTAAGTTTTTTGGTGCAAGGCTAAGGGTTAAGATTTTCACGGTTCGATCTTTTATAGGGTAATGTGAAATCCAAGTCATGTCATTCATTGACTTAGAAATTTTCCTTACATTGATGGATTTTGACGTTTCAGGCATCAATTTTGGTTTTTTTACGTGTTTTTGTGTTTTTTTGTGGTTATACGTGTTTTTTTTGTGGTTTATACGTGGTTTTTTTCATGTCGGCCATTGAATCTAATTTTCCATAACTTTGATAGATTTTGACACTTGATATGTCAAATTATGGGTTTCCAAAGTTTTGAACTCTGATTTCAAGGTCAGCAAAGCGATTCGAAAATTCGAATAACCAAGTCATGTCATTAGCTAACGGTCAGGCCCCAACCAAGGATATCTTTAGGATATCATTGATGCGTCAATAGTAATATAGTTGTTCGGTGGTGGTGGTTGTTTAGTTTCAATGGTATTTAGTGTAAATCAGCAGTCTTGTTCTCCATAAAGTCATTAGATTTTGATATTTGTGTCAAAAGCAAGGTTTCTAAGATTTGTGAGACCGAATTTGAGGTCTGGATGACCACTTGCTGAGCATTTTTTTCTTGAGTTCCAGGACCACTGAGCCGGGCCGGAGCCAGACTAGAAGAAAAGTGCAGAGTGCGTGACTGAGAGAGGGTAAGAAGTTTTCTGTGTCAAGAACAAATG